>JAJMOB010000015.1:68748-141411 GCA_030444945.1 Hyphopichia fennica
TTTTTTTTTTTTTTTTTTTTTTTTTTTTTTTTTTTTTTTTTTTTTTTTTTTTTTTTTTTCACTCTTTTTTCTTTTCATCTAATTGAAAAGCCATCAATACGAGACTACGATGTTCTTTTCAGCATCCTATAAAAACCAATCATTAACCGATTACTAGGTAGTTTACTTAATTGCATTTGTAAACTCACTTTTCAACTCATACGTATCTAAAAGCTACGAACCAGCCATGATAGATAAAGCCACAAGTCCTTCAAACCCAACTATTGAACAACAACAAGAAGCGTTACTTCTTGAACTTGAAATAATACTATCTACTGTTAAACAAATCGATATCAATATACTTCGATCAATTGACATACTACAGGAGCCAGTATCGGTGGATCTTAGTAGCAAAATTGGAAAGCAAAATTCAAAATTGACCACTACACAAAAGCAATTAATTGAGATTAACTTGATTGATATGATTAAGAGAAATACAGAGTCTATTACGAGTATCTTAGAAACATTGGACAGTTTGTAAATGGTATTGGTGTCAGACTTCTATAATGTTATGCTCCTCTGGTATTAATCTATGAAAGTACGCGACATTTTTGTTTTTTTTACTTAGATAAAAGCAACGCGTGAAACGACAATTTTTAATGTTTTTTTGTTTTTTTTTTTTTTTTTTTTCGCTAACAAAATCAGCTTGACTGGAAACAAAAAAGAACTAGTGGGAAGTTTCTCTTATAACATACTTATTTTGACAACACCAACTATATAACCTTGAAAAGATGGATCAACACCAATCCGAATTGGTTGAACAGTACCAAGATGCTAAACTCCAGAAACAGTTGAACCAACACGATGAAGAAGACATAAATAGTGATGATGATGAATTATTGGAATTACTAGAACTTGAAGACAATGATACTTTGGCCAAGTATAGAGATGAGAGAATCCAACAATTAAAAAAAGAATTTTCACGTATTGATAATGCAACATCTGGTGAAAGATTTGGGAATGTTATATCAGTTGATAATGAGAAACAATTAATGAAAATTGTTACCACCAATGAATATACACTTGTTCATTTTTATCAACCTGGATTTGATAAATGCAAAAAAATGAATGATAAACTTACCATAATAGCCGAAAAGCATTTAGCACTTAAAATAGTGATAATTGAAGCTAAAAATGCACCATTCCTTGTAACGAAATTAGGTATTAAAGTATTACCATTTGTTGCAATTTATAAAAATGGTAAAGAACTAGATAGAATTGTTGGGTTTGAAAAATTAGGTAATGATCCAAATAATTTCAATATAGAATCTTTAGAAAATTTTCTTCTTTTGAAAAATGTTATTAATAGGAAGACAATCAATTTCGGATCAATTAGAGATACTGTCAAGCCTGTTAATGAAGATTCTGATGATGATTTGGATCTATAATACATTACCTTCAATTCTCTCTTTATAAATATATATATAAAATAACCCATAATTTATAGACTTTTGTAATTTCAAATGTTTTCATTTTTGTATTACTTTTCAACCAACACTTTTACAAAGTATTGCATGGAATAACCTTTCGAGTTTTAGTAAACAAGTTTGATACATATTTGGTGGATCATATGAACTTTTTAAAGTTGTATCGTCATTAGGATTCTTCTGGCCGATATCGAAGTTATCATCTGATACATTTAATGACTGATAAAGCCTAAATCTATTTTGTAACACTCTATCGCCAATCATTTTGAAGGTCTATCATATACAATTCTCAAACTTCAGTATAGATATAGGAGTATTTATTGATTATTGTTATTAATTTAAATACTCTGTTAGCCGCCCTCAACAAAAATTATTGAAATATCACAACAACTATACTAAGTAATGACCGTATTTACTGACAATAAAGGATTCATCAATATAAAATTGGGGAAATCTTTGTTTCTCTCGGCTTAGACTATCCTTTGGTAGATATTGATTCTTGTTAAAATAGTTGTGAATGTGATTCTAGTTCAGATTATACTAAAGGAATGGTGTATCGTGGTTTGTTGCAAATACAATTTCTCGTAGAATACCCTATCCGGAAGCATAGGACACTGTTCCGCTTCATTAGGGCGGTTCCTCGGATAGTAGTTGCTTTTGCCTTTTTCCCGCACGTGCTCGCATTGATAAATGTTAGGGCTTGAGACCTAGTATGACTTCTTTTTTTTTTTTTTCTTAGTTTCGGTTTTTTGTGCGCATCGAAAATTTTTCTCTTCTGAGGCAGGATTCTGTGGATAGATTCTGATTATATTTCAACTACTCTTTTCCTAAGGTGAAAAACTTATAAATTTTTGATTCCCTATACTTATTGGTAAGAAAGAAGCATATTTGCAGACAAGCCAAGATGCAAATTTTCGTCAAGACTTTAACTGGTAAGACCATTACCTTGGAAGTCGAATCTTCCGACACTATTGACAATGTCAAATCCAAAATTCAAGACAAAGAAGGTATTCCACCTGATCAACAAAGATTAATCTTCGCTGGTAAACAATTAGAAGATGGTAGAACTTTGTCTGATTACAACATTCAAAAAGAATCTACTTTGCACTTGGTCTTAAGATTAAGAGGTGGTGGTAAAAAGAGAAAGAAGAAGGTCTATACCACCCCAAAGAAGATTAAGCACAAACACAGAAAACACAAGTTAGCTGTTTTGACTTACTACAAAGTTGATAACGAAGGTAATGTTGAAAGATTGAGAAGAGAATGTCCAGCTCCAACCTGTGGTTCTGGTATCTTCATGGCTAACATGGGTGACAGACAATACTGTGGTAAATGTCACTTGACTTACAAATCTAACTAATTTAGTTAGAATTGTTAAAGTCTTTTCTTATTATTCTGTATCGTTGTATAATTTCTCTTTTATATAATTGTATAGTTTAAATGGATTGGTGTTAATCAAATTTTTGATTTGTAATACAAATGTAGGAGTGAATGAAACCGTGGTGTAAGGGTGTAGAAAGACACATCTTGGATTTAGTACCCAAATATGATGTAACATACCAAAAGGCCAACGAAAAAACGGCTTAAAACTTTACAAAATATCCCTTAAATCATGACTAGTTCTAAACCGTTTATTCCAACAGAGTATCGGTTAAAAGCTCAAAATGTTCATATTGGTTAAGTATGATAGCATTCTTTTGATTTTTTGCAATTTAATATAAAACATTTGGTGTACGGGCTTTTATTTAGTTTTTATAAAAAAAAACTTTTTGAAAATGCTCAAACTGGATTTTTTTTTCAAAAAAAAAAATTCAAATTCGCATCGAACTCAAAAGTTGTGAAGAATTTGAGCTATGAAACCATATAAACTATTTTATATTTATTTATACAATTTTTTCTACGCAAATTGAACTACATGTAAACACTCCTTGAGAGTAGGCCTATTTACTGATTTTTTTTATAATATTTATACGATTTTATTGGAATTAATATGTTCAAAAATACCATGCTTTAGAGTCTGAAATTAAACGACCCGTACATGTTACCCGTACATCCAACAGCTTTTGCCTGTTTCATAACATTTCCGCGGTTTGCGGCTGCGTGTAGACGTCTGTAAGCCCTCAACGAAGGGGCATGAGTTTCCACCAATACCAAGAATACGACGTGTGCTCGTATCCATACAGACTTCAGTACGGTGGTTTGGAACTTGAGAGCACACCTACTCCCTCCCAAATGATTAGGGAGTGTTGTGATTATGTTGCGATTGTGTTGATGTAGCTATTGTTAATCTTGAAAGTGACCGGGATTTGTCATGAGCCTTGCCATGAATTTAGCAAAACCCGACTCGGGCCGGTCCAAGAATAACCTGGGAATTCAAAGAACAAAACCCATTTCCCAATCTAAAAATATAAGATAAATCAGATAAAAATAAATTTCTGATATGAAAACAAAAAAAAAAAGTTAGTTAAATTAGAATACATATCCCCCCTTCGTTCATAAAGCAAAAGAGAAAAGAAAATAAAAAAAGAAAGCATATAGTGAATCTTAATCAAAATGTCTAAGGTGACGATGTATTTTCAAAAGCCGATGTTTAAGTGGGCTTCTCTACTGGTGATTCTTTTGATCATCGTGATATATTCATACGGCCATCTTGAAAGCAATATAGAAAAATTACAAGATCGTTTAAATAGGGACAAACTTTCAGCTAACTCGTATAATTTAAAAGATCATCCCATAGATTTTGATAATGCTACTGCTATTTTCAATACTGTCCAAGGTGCATTGAAACAAAAAGATGCTAATTTATTCCCAAATGGTGTAGCATTTATTCCAGCGTATATTCCAGCAAATACACCTCTTTATCATTCAACTGGTGATCCAGAAGTTCCTTCTGAACCTGAATGGATTGCCATGGATTATGAATTTAGTTATGATTTCGCCGGGTTCCCAAGAGGTAATAGAGGTAAATTTCACGGTCCTCCTGGTGGTCACCATCATGGTGGTCCTGGTGGTCCTGGGGGTCCTGGTGGTCCTGGGGGTCCTGGTGGTCCTGGGGGTCCTGGTGGCCCTGGTGGCCCAGATGATGAAGATGAAGATGGCCCAGATGGCCCAGATGGTGCTGGAGCTAAAAAGGGTCCACCACACTTTCGTGAAAGAGATTCATTTTTATATACATTCAGAAATCCTAAGCCTTTAGATAAATTGATCTTTTTGGATGGTGCTTCTGCTGCTAAGACAAATAATGGCCCAATGGATCAACAGTTGATTCTTAGTAAACAACGTAATCCTGATAAATGGGTTGATGAAAGAAAAGCTGCAAATGCTATATGTAAATGGGGTAAGCCTTTCGGCTTACAAGGTGTGATTAGAATGGAAATTGGATATGAAGTAATCATTTGTGATTTCCATAAAGACGTTGAATTAGCTTATAATACCACTTTGAATAATGTTACAAACTTACTTAATTTCCCATTCGAAAAAAGAGATGATACTTCTAATTTTGCCGCCAATAGAACATCGATTTTAAATATTGCTCAAGCAATGGCTGGATTTGAACATATGCAAGCTGGTGAGTTGACCGATTCCGGTGAAGAAAGAATTATTGTTGATTTCTCTCGTATGGTTTCGCCAATAAATAAGACAATCCTCAGCCCTGACCCTTATGTCAGAAGGATGAACAATTTCCTGAGTGAACTAAAGGATTATATCCTAGATAGTGTTGCAAAGAGTCTTTCTAAACCAGTGGTTCCTGTCAAATTTGGAACTGATTGGCAACAAACTACTGAACGTATTGTTCAAAAGTTTGGACCAATGTTTATTAATATTAATAACTCCTTATCATTGTTTGATCTCAACCAAGACTATTCACAAGAATCTATTGGATTGCTCGCTTCTAATTTAACTCAATTTACTTACAACTTTGTTAGAAGATTTGCTGATAATAATATTGATGAATGGGAATTGAAAAGAGCAAATGGATTGAAAGCAGCTTTAGATGATTATGTTTATCTTACACATCCAATAAAATCTGAAGCTGAAATGTTGATTTATGCTTCACTTCACAAAGTTTTCACAGACGTTTACAATAAAGTTCTTGACATTTTTGAATTAAGTAGAAATATTTTGGTTGATATCTATGTTGATGGGTCAACAGCAAATCTTGCAACCCATCAAAAGAAGCTTTCTGAAACCCAGAAATCGTTAAAAGATTTCATTGCAGACTTAAGGTGGTCACTTTTCACACACTGCTCGAGTTCCTGTGGGTGGGACGCGATATGCTACCTGCCCACTTGGGGACCAGGACCCGTTGGATGGTCTAGCTCTGAGCAGAAATGGTTCGTCTTCGATGGAGAAAGATATAGAATCACTCAAGAATTGTCGTGTGTTAATTATAAAGATATTCTTTGATTGTTTTTTTTTGGCTTATATCAAGAAATGCTACATTCTTGATCTAATTGTACCTTGATACTTGTAATGTTCTCTTCTCAATTCCTATAGCCAATATCAATATAAGTTACAAATATAAAGTTATTCTCTCTTGTAGTGTTTTTTTGTCTTTGTCTCCGTTCGGTTTTGCAATGTTGTTTCTCAATTGGTCTAACCCCGGAACTCTTGTGGCGGATATTAACCACTTTGGAGCTGACCTAATCAGGTAGACAAGAAAATGAATATGGAAAGCAACGAATTCATCTCGATTAAATAAAGTAAGTGAAAGTCCAACTAATTGATTGATGCTTTAATTCATAGATTAACCATCACCCACATAATCATCATGCCAGGTGACCTTAATCCTAGAAAAAAAGTTTGGGCTGCGGTGAACTTGGAATAGAAGTTCTTCAAAATTTATCCAAACTTTTAACTACCCAAACCCAATTGTATGTGTTAGTAAGACAACTGAAATCACCAGATAGGGTAGAAAAGATAGCTCAATTAAAAGAAATTGGTGTTTCCCCGTTATATCATGATCTCTTAGGTTTGTCAGAAGATGAACTCACTGATGTTCTTAAAGATTTTGATACTGTTGTGACGTGCATCGGATACGGTATGCCTCTTGGAACTCAAGTAAAGATTACGAAAAGTGTTCTCAAAGCAGAAGTCAGACTATATATTCCATGGCAATTTGGAGTGGACTATGACTCAATTGGTTATGGCTCGGGTCAAGACGTTTTTGATGAACAATTGGATGTTCGTGATTTGATTAGAAAACAATCGAAGACTGATTGGATCATTATTTCTACTGGTATTTTTATGAGTTATTTATTCGAACCGTTCTTTGGAATAGTGGATAAAAATGAAACTCAAGTCAATGCTTTGGGTAGTTGGGATAATAGAATGACCTTCACTACTCCTGAAGATATTGGAAGACTTACTGCCCAAATTGTATTACAGGAGTACCCTGAAATCAAAAATGAAGTTGTATTTGTTGCAGGTGATACAGTCAGTTTCGAAGACATCCATAAAAAAGTATCGAAATTCTACAAGGATTTTAAGAAAGGTATATTTACTATTGATGGACTTTCAAAAAGTTTGGCTCAAGACCCTGAAGGAGTTGCCAAATATAGACTTGTTTTTGCCAAAGGCGTAGGTGTTTCTTGGGAAAAGAGCTCAACATTCAATCACAAGCGTGGGATAAAAGTAGAAGATGTTGATTCATACTTGTTGCAAAAAAATCCATTAGGTTAAGCTAACCATTTCATAGTATAAATCTTAGTATATAATAAAATGTAGTAAAAACTCAATATCATGGCACTTCAGCCCTATATAAACGTCATAATATATAATATTTTCAATTAATCATGTAAATTTTCACTTTTCAATCAAAATTGTCATATTTCTAGCAAAAATGTGAATAAAATGAACAAACCTCAGCAGAACATATCTGAAATTGATAGAATTTGACACTTTTTTTTTCTTTTATAAAATTACTTATCATATACTGAAAAGCAAGACTGAGCTTCAATTCACAACTTAAGTGGTCTAGCTAGCCAGTGTTAAAATGAGTATTTATCTGTGAATTCAATTGCAAAAATTCACTCTTTAACACATCCGAGGAAAAAGCACGTGACTAAAAATTACCGGCTTTTTTTTAGTGTTGTTATTATTATTTCTGCGGCATGTAAATCCAAATTATATGAATACTGAACCTGAATTGCTTCCCATCTTCATACTATCAGTCACATTAATCAACATAATGAGTTTCTCAATATATGACTTGGATGATGACATAAGGAAGTTACTTAACCTTGACAACTTCTTGCACGGTTTAACAGTCAATGATTTCATTGAGGAATTGAGTAAAGATCACTTTTTAAAAGGTGCTGAAGTTAATAAATTAGAATATCTTGATCCCAAACCATATATCAGAACTTTTGAATCTACTTTAAGAGAGCTAAAGCAGTTGAGTATTGAAGCTTCTAAAAAGAAAGACATTGCAGAAAAAGACGTCGACGAATATGAATTAAGACATAGTAATAATGTTCTACAGCTATCATCAAAAATCGATAACATTGAATCAAAATTCGATGGCCTTGATTCTAAAATATCGAAGATCTCTAACAAGATGGACCCGCTAGGGCAACAATTAAATAAAATCACCAATTCTAGAGATCGGTCAACAGAAACAATTTTTTTAATTCGAGCATATCATGGGTTTTATACCAAAGAAAAATATGATCCATTGGAAAACCTAAGAACAAGTACTAAGCATGAAGATAAAGTAAAATGTGCCAAAACTGTTCTGAATTTGCTTACGCTAGCTAAAAAAATCGAATCAAGCTCAGAAAATATACCTAAGACTTCAAAGTGTGTTAAATCAATTGAAAAATTTAGTGAATTAATGGAGAGAAATTTACTTAATAGATTTGAGGTTGCTTCCGAAGAAAATGAATTTGATATAATGAAAGGAATAGCCCAAATTTTATTTGAATTCAATGGTGGTGGAAATGTTATTCAAGCTTTTGTTAGTCAAAATGATTTATTATTGGAAGCTGAAAGACAAGATGAAGATGAAAATAATAGATCTCTATTGGATAATGAAGCAGCCTGGGTTAGTTTATCAGACCCGAATTATGCAGGTAGTGATATACTTAAAGATGATGCTACTGAGCTGTTATTAACTCGATTAAGAGTTGCTATCAAAAGCCAAGCTAGAATCGTTCAACAAGTTTTTGAAGATCCGATTCCTGTTCTCAAAATTTTTATTCAGAGGATATATGCTCAAATGATTCAAAATAAAGTGACCACTCTATTACAGTACTCTTTATCCGTTAGCTCTTTGGCCCATGTCAGAATCTTACATGCTTTGTACATTTTAGTCGGCGATTTCACTAAGGATGTTAAAGAGTTCCTAACTACAAACGAGTTCGACCACGAAAATGAATTGAGTGCTATATTGGACCAATCGTATTATGACTTATTTATTGAATATCTTTTCGAAAATAATTATTTCAATAGAGAGAAAAAGAACTTGGAAGAGATAATTTATAACATAGTACATAAATTCAATACTTTCAACGATAAGGCCTTGTCTAATAACTATTTAAAAAAGAGGTTAGAAGATTCAGAATCCTCTGACCCAAATAATAAACTTAATGGGCAAGAAAACTCTCACTTCTATGAAAAGAAAAGGTTGCAACAATTTAAGAATTTTATGAGTTCGCATTTGGCTGACAGATCAGCCAATAGAAACTCAGTTGACCAACATGAATATAATAGAGATTATAAAGAATTCGCAAGGTTAAATATCACGAAGGTTGAAGTCATCACAAAATCAGCAATTGAATCAATTGCTAGAGTATTAGAGTTAGCTCCTAATAAATCTCCAGAGTATTCATTGGAAATTTTAGAGATATTATTATTTGATTTTGGTAAGCTTTATCTCACTGGTGGACTTGTGGTAGCTTATGATGAACTTGTCCAAGAAAATATATCTAGTAAGGTAAACTCCAACCAATCATTTAATTTTACTTACTTAGGTACAGCAAACTTGACTAGTGATATTTTATATCTCGTTTCTGCTTGTATCAAAAAAATTGTTTTACCATGTGCTGTAAACAATCCAAACATCAGAAATAGAATGATTAGTCTAACTAATGTTTATATTTCCTCATGTGAAAAATCTTTGAATAGAATTTTGGATGATTCAATTGGTATGATTTCTGCTAGAATCACTTATTATTTGACCAAACAAAAAAAGAAAGACTTCTTAAGTGATAACGTTAATGATTATGATACGGAGTCATGTGAAGATGCTTCAGAATTCCTATCGACAGTTCACGAAAGTCTATGCACTTATCTTAGTAATTCAAATCTTACTAATGTGCTTATAAAAATTGGTATGAATTTCTTGAATCAATTACTAGAACACTACAAAAAGTTCACCGTGACTTCTACTGGTGGGGTTACTTTAACAAAAGATGTTATTCGTTATCAGTCAGTTATTGATCAATGGAAAATTCCCGAGCTTTCTGAGAAATTTCAATTATTAAAAGAAATCGCCAACTTATTTACGGTTCATCCTAACTTAATTAATTCTCTTGTTACTGAAGGTCAACTAGCAAACTTGAAACCTTATGCAGTAAGGCAATATGTTTCAAAGAGGAGTGATTTTAACCCAAGTTATATAGAACGATTCTTCAGTTTTAAATGATTAAATGAATGTACAAAACTTTTTTTTACAATAATTCTTCGTAAATGTAGTTTTTATTGTGTATCTATGAAGAGTCGAAATTTAATTCAAACATATCTATAATATACCGAGAAGATCAAATAATAAAAAAATATTAAAATGGCCGTATGACTTAAAAATTTTTTGAAATCTCTCTGAGAATTGAAAAGGGTAATTCTTTCATTAGCTTGAACAGGTCTCCATTTGGAAAGATCAAACAGAGGTAAAACAGTATCCTTTTTCAAGAATGCCTTTGAAAATTTTGTAATAATAGAGTTACAAAAGTCTGGGAACATGAAGGAAACAAATAAAATTCCCACACTTGTAACAAGTGAAAAGATATAAGTATTCAATGCAGCATACGGGCTTGGTAAATAACACATATGAGTTGAGAATGTATGTTTCACTCGTTCTCCATGATCAATGTCATCTTCGTCAATGTTTTTCTTTTTAGGTTTTGGATCATACGGATTGTTCAAAGATAACAATTGTATGGCTGGGTACTTTATCCCGTTAGTCATAGATGCACTTTTAACCGTTATTTCTCTAGCGATACTTTCTTGACCATTGTTTTGATATGAATGCTGAACATCACAATAATCATGATCATCACCACTGAAGACGATTTCGGGACGAACAGTTTTCAAAACTTGTTGTGATATTTCAAAGTCAATAACTGTTTGATATTGATGTCCTTTACGCACGGGGAATTTCTCTTGAGATTCTCTTAATGGCCCACAGAATTGTTTATCATTGAATCTATAAAGTGGTACATGAGTTAATAGTATTCTTGGAAAATGCGGGTTGAGCTTGTCGTTCAACGAGTTCAAAAAGTCCATTGGCTCTTTTCTAATCTTGGGATCACTATAGGAAAGTGATATAGAATCCAAGAGAACGATAGAATGATTTCCTAATTCGTGAAAATCATTAGGTTCGCCAAAAAATGCATTAAATCTCTTAGATACTTCATAATCAACTTTTTGAAAGCCAATGTCATGATTTCCAGGAAGTGATTGGATGGTATTTCTATTTACTTTTTTGGGAAATATTTTGTTAAATCTCTTGAATTCTTTAAGCCATAGGTCATCATCCCACTCCCTACCCCCATCGAATAGATCACCCAAGAATATTGTGCTGTCTGGATTGAGATAAGAATTGAGGTATATATGATTTCTGTATAGGTAGTTGTCACTAATTTTCTTGATGTAGTAATTGATAATCAGGGGCCTATCCTCGTAGGTATGTTCATCTACTATTTGGGGATCAGCTATTAATGCAATTCTATGAGGAGTAGCAGCACTAGGTTTATTGTCCCAGTTCTCCCATTTGTCCCACTGACACTTTTTGAACACACTTTTTGGAGTAGTCCGTTCAAAGAAATGGACTATAATAATCCAGAAGATCACCAAACATGCAATAAGTTTCCATTGAATATTCTTGAAACTCTCAAGTATCACTTCCATATAGCTGGAAACTCTGTTTTCTAAATGCAACCTTGGCTTGAATTTCTCATGACTAGAACGGTTTGGTAGTGGTAATGAAACTTCCGCCTTATCCTTCCTTCGATAGTTCATTTGATATATATGTTTCGTGTTTTGAGGATTCGTAGGTTAAGTTCGTATTATATCATACTTGATTTATGGAATCGTATCCTTGTTGAAAACTCGGTTGACTTTTTTTTTTTTTTAATGCGTAGTTTTGAATTTACACTAAGACAAAAACGAAAATCAAAATAAACCCAACTGAAGTTACCGCTCAGAAAATAGTCTAGATACCACATCACTTTATAAAAAGTACCTTGTCTTTGGCCTTCATATTTGGCTAATTAACTTTCGTATTGAGATGAATATATAATTCAATACAATGTCTAATGGAAGAGAAAGAAGGCTACGGTCCAAAGATGGGACTAATAAATCAGTCCAACAAACATTCAATTTTGATAATATTAGTCCTCTCCTATCTAGGAATGAAGAGATGCAAATATCTCACAATAAGAATTATGATAATCTCTATAAATGCTTTGAGGATGCTAATTTCCCACCTGTCTATAAAACAAATAAGAGTACAAACTTAAAGGTCATTGACAACTTACTACCCAGAAGAAACAAATCAAAACCAGATCCTCTTGATGATAATCATTACGAGACATTTCATAGGAGGATGAAAAAAGAAGAGAAGAACATGATGAATTCAGAAAGGCTCAAGATAATGTCTGAGGTCGACAATCTACGCTCCCAACTTTCTTTGATACAACAGTACGATTGGGTCAGACATCTCCCTAAAATTACATACATAGAAGATACAAGAAATCTTGATGAGTTGCTCAAAAAAAGACAGCTAACTATTTTTGAAATCGGTCGCCTCTTGAAGAAGCATGATGACTGGAGAAGAAGGCAGGACGCATTACTTAATGATATAAAAAAGTTCGATCAAGGTATTGATTCTGATGACGATGATGAGTCTATTTTATCGGTACCCATAGCTAAGCTTCAAGAGAGAAGAGAAAAAGAGAGATTCGAGAAGAATGGACCTACCGTAAGGCTTAATTTGCGAAATGGTTTCGAAATATTAATGAGTCCATATGAAGTACCGAAAATCGTTATAGCTGGTACCCACACTGCTTATTCTGGCAACCAATACTCAACTACCCCTCCAATAAAACAAGATGCTTATATCAAGGCAGAATCAAATAGCGGTAAAAATCTTCTGACTTCCAATTCAGGCCGTTTGGACAAAAATCCCAATCCATTGAAGAGAAAAAATTCAGATGATATTACCTCTCAGGCTAAACCAGCAAAGAAACTAGCACAAACAACACTTGATTATCTATCCTTACAAACAAAGAAGGTGCCCAAAAAGAAACTAACGTCTAAAGCCCACGAAGGATTAAGCACAGCCAACATCTCGCCTGAGACGTCTGAGTCTGATGATGAAATATTGAGTCAGGATGAAGCCGCTCCTGATGGTGATCCTCTTATATTCACGGATTTCTTGAAACCTATCGCGCGAGGAAGAGGTAGGCCCAAAACAGCTCCCCCCTCCTCCATCCGTCTTCGTCCACACAGTCTTAGAATCAATTCCAATGTAAAAGATGAAATTGCCTTTGGGTATAAGTTACCAAAAATGGCAGAACAAACTTTTGAAGGAACTTTGCCTTTATGTTGGAGGTTCGACTTGAAGCCAATATCCAAGATTGGGAAAGAGGAATTAAGGAAAAGGTTGAACAGACCATCACGAAATAAAGCTGCTGGAAGTAATATTCAATAAATGCTGTATATTGCTATTGCACCATAACCCTTCGCCTTCTAATTATGAATTATTGTACTACTATACTTTTACGACATCATGCCTACTAAATAAAAGCAACTTTTATTTTTATGTGTACATATTTAACGAGTGTATTTCTATAAATCACATTGGAAACTAATACAGATTATTCTATTCATTATATCATTAAGTGTAGTCCTTAATTGCTTGTACAAACTTGGCAAAAAGAATACCAAATTGTTCAACATTTGCCAAGTCAAGATCAAGATCCAAGTCGTTGGTGGGAAAAGATACGACCGTTGTTAGTTTTGGAGCCTGTCTGATCTCGATATCTGCCTTATTTGGTCTATAATTCTCAATTTGGGAAAGTGTAATATTATAGCAGCTAACCAAATGACTTCTAAAATTTAACATTGCCAACAAAGCTTGAGAGTTGATACACGATAACTTGATCTTTTCAGGGATTTGTTCCTTCTTTTTCATTATAGCTTCTGCTTGATCCATACCTTCCCTGGAAATTACCTTGTCCATGTGGTAAATCAATATCAAAACCTCTTCAATTGACGAGAACAAGATTTCCAGTAGATTACTAATGGTGTAGATAATCAAATCTCTTTGGTCAATGGACTCTTCTATTAGTTTACCCGTAAGCTGTAAGTTGAATACCTTTGATACTGAATGGACAAATTTCTTTCTAGATGAGTACGTTCGGCGAACAATCTCGTAAATGGAGGCGAGATGAGAAGGGTGCTGTAAATCCAATCTAACAGAAACATTTCGTTGGTATTTCACTGCCAACCGTAACCCCTCAACATAACTCGAGTCTGTCAAGGATTCATGCTTTTCGTAAAGCTCCTGATGCAATTGCTTTGCAATGCCTCTAATGTAGTTATTTGGAGATGACTCCAATGCAATAACTGTACTAATACAAACCTTAGGATTGGCAAAACCTAGCTTCAGAACAAGCTGTAAGAACTGAACAGGTAACAAGGCAGATTTACCAGAATCTTCAATGCACAACAACAATATTTGCCCAATGTAACGCTGAATTATACCTGCACAAATACCATCATTTACGTATGACTGAGAATCACCATGAAACACAGATACGTCCAACTTAATCTCCTTAGATGATTTCTCTTCTGCACCATTACGCTTTTGGGCATCCGAATCTTCTTTATTCAAAAATGAAATAATACCTTGAATAATTGTATGCTTTATGTCCATACAAGAGCCCAGGAATTCTCTATCCAAAACTTTAAGAATTGGACTAGACATAAATAATTTCGGGTGATAAGTACATATATAGATAATATTTTTGATAGCAGTATTTCTGATTTCTGGATCAAAGTCAGCATTACAGAAGAAAAGAAGAAATTTGGTAATTAGACTTGTGACTGTTTCATTACTTTTCAAACCGACATTTGCCTTCACGTAAGCTTCTCTGTTACTTTCAAAATCACAATAACTCCCAAAACATCCTAATAGATGAAGCAACTTGAATAATTTTAAATCAGAACTTGGTAGCTCACCGGTCTTAACTTCATCCATAAACGGCTTAACCAATCTCATACAAGATATAGACGCATTTGCCAACTTGAACGGATTCTTTTTCATTTGACAGAGCAACCACGCGGAAGGCATCGCCTGATGAAGTTCTCGTACGTCAAACTTTGTCAAGCTACGTAATAAGTAAGCCTGAGTAGAGTCAACAAACTCTGGCCTTAACACAGTAACTTCTGGAAGAACGTTCTTCAAGATCTGTAAGCAGTAGAAACAAACAGAGGAATTTTTTTCACCAACCAAATATGGTTGAAGAAGTACTAGTTGATCCTGAGTTATAAGGTTTCCGTTGCAGCGCACAAAGCATGCCAATAAAATTAAAGCCTTCTCAACATCGGATTGAGTTTTGGAGTCAATCGCCTCTAAAATGTAGTCTAATGCTGCATTTGTAGTATTTCTTACAGCATCTTGTATCCTTGGATCTTTATTTCTCAACACGAATTCGGCAAGGAACATCAGAAAATATTTCGAGTTCTTGCCTCCCAGACTCACAATATCCATCATCACAACAACCCTCTGCATGAGTGATAGCGATGGATCACTTGACTCGCTCAGGTTTGTTATAGGACCGAACCACAAGTCTACTAGAAACTGTTTTGCCATGTTAGAAATAGAATCTTCTTCATCATCTAACCTTTTCAACATCTGTATTGCTATGTGGCCACGAATCTTACGGCCATTAGCATTGATATACATTTCTCTAGAAAGTTTTATAACCCGTTTTCTCACTGATATGCTTTCGTCGTTGAGTCTGTCGCATATTCTTTTATGAAATTGATCGATGAGCTCCGGCTTCAGCAGCATATATCTACTGATCAAGTCTATTACGGCATCCCTAACCAAAGGGGAACCATCAAGTAAGCTTCTGGAAACTGATTCTTGAATTTTAGGAGTAAGTAGGAGTTTGGCATCCTGGTCTATGAGAGAAGAAAGAATTTTGACGGCCCTGGATTTGGATTTAATTTTGTTACTGTCCAACGAACGCACAATAACATTGATGAAGCTATCATAAAGGGATATCAATTCTTGAGACAAAAGAACCAGAACATAAGAATTTATAGACAAAGAATCCTTATCAGAGTTCAAAGCCTGATTCATGAGCAGAGAATTATCAGCTAAAATTCGCAACAAGTCATCTAGTATTCCACTAATGATATTGATATTCTCCAGTCCTTGCTGACATGTATCATTATCTGAATTGAGTGCTGCAATTTGATTCTCTTTTTCGTTATTCACATTAGACAAAAACGGTTTGAGAAAGCATATATATTTCAAAATGAGCATATTTAATACCGAAATAAAGTCTTTTGACTTGTTTGATTGCAATTTTATGTACTGCAAGGTATCCCAAAAACTGCTTTTCAAATTTATGAAGTCATCAGTCGAACTATCTGAATTCAAAAGGCGTATACCAGGGTAAGGTGTCTTGAGTTCAAGTAGCTTGATACCTATCTTACCAGCCATCTCTAAGGAAAAAGTCTCCATAACGGGATAGCTACCGGATTGCACTACGATCAAAAATGACTTCATTATTGAAGAGAGCAAAGTCTCCACTCCTGGCCATTCAGGGAGTGCAACCATGTTAGACAAATCTTCTAAAAACAAAAGAAATGTTGCTTTGTAGTTTTGATCTGGATTGTTATTTAGCCGTTTGATGAAAAAGTTAGCTATCTCATTGGAAATATGCATAGAATCTTGGTATAGACGATCAGATTGTTCAAGGATATTCTGACGTTTGGAATGCAAAGTGATCTGTACAGCTTTACTCTCTGAGTTCAACCTACCTATGTCCTTGGCGGCTGAAACCAAGTCTTTGATATCAATGCCTTGGACCATTTTTACGAGAAGAACAGTGATAAGTTGGACCATGCCTCCTCTAGGTAGTCTAACTTGTCTTGCTATCGACTTTTGGTGTGGCAATTTATCAAAGTTAGACAATACTTCGTGGAGGAGAAATTGACGTTGCTCTGGGTATTCCTTGTGGATCTTTATAAGGACCTGACAGGCCGATAGGCTCAAATTATTGAATGGCAACATTCCTTTTGAGTTGAAGTTTCCTTCGGAAAAGACGATCTGTATACATAAATATTCAAGACGCGTGAGTAATTCCTCTTCAATTTCATTCCCGTCTAGGCTTAAGCACGTATGATGGAAGATGTTACTCAACTCAGCCATTATGAAAGAAAGGGACTTACAAGCTTGTACCATAGTTTCATTAGAGCAAACCTCTTTGACTGATAATGGAATAATTGCATCTTGAACGAGATCTGCTAGGAAATTAACCACTGATTTCAAATAATTATCTAAGAAAAGGACTTTGTCTTTTCTTCTGCCATTCAAAGTAAGTATAATAGCCTTTGAAGCAAATATATGATTAGAAGCGGAAAAAAGAAGGTAATTAAGATCTTCCCGATTGCCTGAATTCACAACATCAATAATTTCATTCCAAGATGCCTCGGCACTGGTGTCGAGAGATAAAATGCAAAGCTTTTGAATTTTTGTCAAGTATTCAACATCTAATTGATCAATTATAGGATCTAAATAGATTCTCAAAAGGTTATCTAATATTAGCATAAGAACATCATTCCTCAAGAGATTAGTGCCTGATTTAGTGATCCAGAAATAACTTAGAGCCTTACTATCATCTGAATCAGCTAGACAAATATCATCGACTAACTTTGTTAAGTTCTCAAAAGCCTGTTTAGCCAAATCAGTTGAGTCAACGTAGAATGTTGGCTTCTGAAGTTTTTTGGGTTCAGGAGTTATCGATTGGTTTCCGAGCGCATCTATTGAACGTTTCAAGGGTCCTACTGAATGACCACTAGGATTTGGAATAAACTCATTATTCGAGGGTGCTAACTGAGGTTGAGGTGTTGATTCACGGGAAAAATCAGTTTTAGACTCTAAGAGGAGTGTATCGAATTTTTTGGAGAGCTTTTTATTATGCTTTTCTATTTTTGTTAGGTCATTAAGGTCGTTACAGATTCGAAGGTTTATCTTGGATTCGTGACTTTTGGACAATTCTGAGTGTAATTCAAGATCGAAATCTCTCAAAGACTCATCTTGAATAGGTGAAATACTATCAAATAATCGCTTTTCTAAGGGCGGCAAGCCCAAGTCATTACTATTTTCATTCCGAGATGTTTCACCCGCTATAATCGGCTTTTTGAAAGTGATATCCTCTAGTTCAGGGTGGTCAAACAGGTTAAAGTCTTCAACAAGAAAATCAATCAATCTAGTATATTTTTCAGGGTTTTCATTCATTTCATTCCTGATCGCAAAGACATCAGAGCCATTACTAACACGAGCATAGTCTTCATTTTCCGTCGGAACAGGTTCTATGCTTGCAGATGACAATAGGGGAGCAATATCTTGCTTTGGAATCAAATGCATTAGAGGAGTCACACTCAAGGCATCTCTTAAATCAGACGGATGAGAATTGTGTGAATTAGCCTGCGAGGATGACGAGGACGGCGACGCCATGTTCACTTAAGGAAAAATCTGTTTCTCTTGGCTCAGGAAAGTAATTAGTAGTTAAAATCTGACCAAAGAATGAGTAATAGAAGATTGGTAAAATAGTATAGATCATTAAAGATTAACCGCTGATGATTTTGAAGTTACTCCTACGCGTTCTCTTTTTTTTTTTTTTTTTTTTTTTTTTAGTGTGCGCAAGTGCACAAATGAATATTATTACAATTGATAAGCTTATACACTAGAATACATAATGGCCCTTTTATAATACAATTGGAAAAGTTAGCTGCTGAATGATCCAAGAGGCCCAATTTTTTCGAAACGAATGTCACCAGTTTTGTAGAAGTCTTTCAAACTAACGCTGGAGACTCCTTTAGGAGTACCAATCCAGTTAATGTAGAGATTTTTGAATACAGAAAAGGTATCGAAGACGTTGAAATAGTGGTCTTTAATGTCACGTTTGTTGTTGCCACGAATGTAGTTGAGATATTCTCTGGTAGTAACATTGAAAGAAGTGAGAAAGACATGAAAGCCAAGAAGAAGGAAAGGATAAACTCCTGCTAAAAAGCCATATATGATAAGGACTAGACTTAACGGAGTAGTCGAAAGGGAGCTTGAAAAAGAATGAATCCTGGATGGATTAGCAATCTTATAATGGAAAAGATGTATAAATGAAAGTATGATAAGGAAGGTAGACGTAATGACTGCAAAAGACAAAAACCATAAGAAGTATTTATAATTACGAGATCCAATGCAGTTATTTAAAAAAACGCAATGGTGATCGTGTGTAGTGATACATGAGTTGCAAGTTCCACAATGGCTGGTTCTAGGGGGACGCCATATATGACAAGTGGTACAGTACCTAACCGAAGTACCATGGTTAGATAAATCATTATAATAAGGGAGGGAAATTGTATTGAAATATTCTTCAGGAGCAGCCTGAGATTTGGCGTTCAATAACTCAACCGTGACCGGAAGATGAATGTTGCGTGGTAACATACCAGGATCGCTCGTTGATGCTTTAATGAAGAATGTAAAACATAAAAACCAACAATAACTAAAAAGTATCACAACTGAAGGACTGACATCATTCCAAAGCCATTTAGCCTCAAATATCCAAAAAAGTACTGCTGGGATGAAGATGATTGTACCGGTCACCAAGTTGATTGGTTTTTGTCTAATGCTCCTTAGTCTGCCCCCAAACAAGTATATGAATTTCATATCATCATGCTTTTGTACTTGATAGTTTCTCCGGGGTCCCTGGGATGACTCCATGTCAACACCATTTATGAGATCAGGATCAGTTATAAGCCAATTCGTGAGGAAATAGTGAAGCCAACTGGCCCTATTACTCCTTGTTTCATTATTCTCAGCAGAAGCTTGTTGACTTTCCAGGTGATGTTCTTCATTTTGTGGATGGAGTTCTTGAATTCGAGTTGGTTCCAGTATAATGGTACTCATTTTAAAAGACTGTGAGGAAGAAAATGCTGAGTTATATGGAATAGAACATTTGTAGCAGAGTATTATACTTAAGTGGATGGTGTCAAGCCAGCTTCCTCATGGACAGAATAATGTGAATAAGAACAAGATGGTACTCGATTTCGAATGCAAGATAACAGTGCTCGCTTATTATGCTTTTTTTTTTTCTTTTTTTTTATTGCGTGGAATGAAAACTGATGAAAAACTAAAGGAAAAATAATAGCAAGAGATATAAAGACGATTAATAGCCTTTACTCTTAAAATAGCCGAAGAACTGACTGGGTTCTCGATGCTTCAATAAGAAAATTAATACCAGTATCAAAAAGACAACTATTTCAAACGCCTAAAATGTTTAGCCGAGTTTTAAGGTCTTTGCCGAGAACTAGGCCACTTCAATCATACACGAAGCCTTCATTTTCCTATCCCATTAATTCTCGTAACTTTAAAGGGTCTCAAATAAGACATTTACAATTATCAAGTAGTCAGAGAGTAGCGCTCAAAGGCTGGGGCACAATTATCAATATCATTGCTGGTGCATACTTTGGTGGATTATTAGTATGTGGAGGTTCTTTATATTTGCTTTATCATGATGCTGACACCAGACAACATATCCCATTTGAGCTTACTTTCACCGATCAAATCAATGTTGTGAAAGCTATTGACAAAGATGATGTATTAAAAAGTCCAAGACATGCAGTTAAACATTATAGACGAATCCTTATTAATATAGCCAAAGATGCTGATCCTACTTTAGAATTTGATGAATCTCAATTGACCAGTGAAAATTGGTTTGATATACCTATTATTGACCCCCATGTTTTAGTTTATGATAAATCAAAAGACTTTGCCAATTTTTATATTGACATAATTCTCAGATATTCAAAAGCATTATTGGCTAAGGGTAATCTTGAGAGTTCTATTCGCATGTTAAAATCCATCATTGATAATGATGAAATTTTCTTTCGATTAGGTGATGCAGAAAGACTATCCCAATGCTGTCGATTAATGACTCGTGTCTGTAATGAACCAGAAGACAAAGTTCAATATTTGATTCGTGCATTAGACATGTTGGAAATGACCTTTGCTTCAATTAAAATGGATGATAATTTTTTATTACAAGATAATACTAGAGTGACGGATGAATTAATAACTTGTTTAAATAATCTAGCTACTGTAATGGCCAAATCATCATCTAGTAAGAAGATCAGCAAACACGACAAGGAAGACTTATTACTGAAGTCTCTCAATATATACCTTGCCAACTTAAAAGTTTTAAATGAAATGAATGAACTGATAAAAAGTGGCGATAAAACACAAGCATCTTATCCATTAATCAACTGTGATGAAGAAAACTTGACAATTACTTTGGCCGAAATAAAAGCACACATTAGTGAGATAATGTGGGCTAAAGGCTACAAGAAGAATGCAATCCTGTGGGGTGAAGAAGTAATCAACGATATCTATTTTCAAAGGAATAATTATTTAAGAGCATCACCAATTTTGATAAATGTGTTCAAAAACTTAATCGTTATGTATGATAAAATGAAAGATGTGAGAGCGAAGAACAGATGCCAAAAACTTTTAGAAGATGTGACTGTTTTTGATTCTGATCCTAAGACATGGTATGATGGATTTATCAATCGTATGTGTAAGATTGTATATAATAGAGGTCCCTTAGGAGTGATTGAAAAACCGTTATTGGAAAGATTCGGTGCTCCTAGAAGACTCCCTGAAATTGAAGAGTTTGAAGACGAAAATGCCGAATAGGTTAGAAGATACTCTTGTATATAGTTTCCCCCTGTAAATTAGGTTTTGCCTATTTAATTATTTATTTACTGATGATAACATTATCATTAGTCTTATTTGTATATACGTTTTCAATCATTTTGCATCTCATTTTATACCTTAGACCCATACACCACCACACGCAATAAAAATCCAGCCAATTACATTAGATTCAAGTAATACTACAGAAAATCACAAAGAAAAACCCTCACACCACACTCAAATAAAAAATGAGAAAGTCCGGGGAGGGAAAAGGTCAAGCAAAGGAAGGAAAAAAAACACTACTTTTCTTTTTAAAAATAACAACTACTTTAATAAATCATAGATAAACGTTTGAAATATATCATATAACCATGTTTGCTTTATCTTCTCGTATCGGATTAGCATCCGCCAGACCAGCTATGTTGATGAGACCAGCCTTGATCCGTGGTATCAAGACCATTCCTCAACCTCCGGGATTTGTTGTTGGTACTGTTAATGATGCCTACGTTCATCCCCCTTCTGATAAATTACACGGTAGTCGTCATTGGACCTCTGAAAGACTTGTTGCTGCTGGTTTAGTCCCATTAACTTTCGCTCCTTTCTTTACCGGTGTCTCCACTGTTTGGGATTCAACAATGTCTGCTTTATTACTTTATCACTGCTACACTGGTTTCCAATCTTGTATAATTGATTATATCCCTCTGAGAGTGTATGGTAAACTTCATAACTATGCTATGTACTTATTATTATTTGGTACTGGTGTTGCTGGTTATGGTATATACGAAATTGAAAAGAAAGAAGGTGGTGTCACCACTATCATTTCTAATGTCTTCAAAGCTTAGATCTTTTAACTTTATTCAACGTCCTACTCTTAAACTCGAACTTTCATTGTTTCAGATGATGACGTGATATTTTACAGCGTAATTTTATATTGCAAAGATTCTGCCCATCTACGATATCTTTCTATTTATTTATTTATTTTAATTTCAAGCCTTTGTTGCTTAATTTTTCGATTCTCCTTTTCACATTTTTTTTTTGAACTACACATAGCTTTATTGCAAAATATATATTCATTCACGTTAAAAAATTCTTTTGTTGTAGTCATGTATCAACTAGTTCAGGGTATAATACTCCAACAATACAATCAAGCCACTCCACCACCAAGAGTTTGTTCAAATCACAAGTTTCATTCAATTTATTATGACGATTGGAATCAGAATTATAATTGAATACAATTAGGAAATTACGTATGCAATTCTTAAATTCAACTTCACTTTCAGCTTGATATGAAAAAAGATTACCAGCGATTCCTAATCTTTCAGGTAATAAAGTTGGTAGCTTGTTTTGAATCAAGTCAAAAATTTCATCTGTCAAACTATCAATAGTTAGATCTGATTCTTCCAGTACTTTTTCATCACTATTATTACTCTTTTCTGAAAACAAACTCACCTTCAATTGATTAATTATTGGGGATATGAAGTCATCACTAAGGAAACTTGCTTGTGTGATTTTTGACATAATAAAAGATTTAGCCATATTATCAACTTTATTTGATAATGATTTACTTGACAATACCAACGAAGACATAATTCCTATAATATGATAAATTGAAGGCCTTCTATTAGATATGTTGGTAATGGTGTTGATTAATGAGAAAATAGAGGATTGAAATACATGTATCGGGCTTGCCTCCCGTTCACCTTGGTAGATGTCAGTATCTTCCAACTCTGTTCCAGTATTATCATTATGATTATCATCACCGAAATTTTCAGGAAAACCTTCTTTTGAATCTTTATCCGGCTGGGATCCAGAGGAAACATTGAGTATGAAAGAGCTAGTTGAATAATAAACGTTACTACAAAAAGACTTCACTTTATCAGAGATTGCAGATTTAGCGACTTTTCTATCCTTTGATTGGATTTTTGCACTCTCTCGTTCTTCAATGGCTTGATGTAATGCTCGGGTGATTTTCTTAATGGTCCCTAAACAAAATACTGGAGAAGCCACTATTTCCAATATTTTATCAAGGATCAAGTCAGAAACTAACAAAACAATTAGGTTCATAGATATAGCAGATGATGTGGGTCCACTATTTCCAGGACCCGGAACAAATAAATTGCTATCTTCATCCTGAAATGTGACATTAAGAATTTTTCTAATAAGGATTCTGAAATAGGTCAAGTGAGGAGGGTCAGTATCGGTATCCTTACTATGTGAAATACTCGAGGAGTCAGTATCGTCTAAATAATCAAAATTGTTATCATTTATATCGGTCTTTGAATTTTTTGAATTGTCGTTTGAATCACAATATGTTGTCTGATTGAAAAGAACATGACGATCAATTAAATATGCCTGCAAAATTTGTGACTTACTTATGGTCAGAAACTTAGTAATTGTATTATGCATTTTATATTGTTGCCAATATTGGTCAATTACTTTCACTGAATTAATATTATTATTGTCACTTACTAATTCTTTCAAGTGATTATCAAGAATATAAGTCAAATCGTCAGTCAAATTAAATAAATTTGAAGGCAGTTCCATGACTTTACTAATTCTTTTAGAGCAGTTCTTGATAAAATCACATAACATTTGGTAAACAGACTGTATGAAATCAAAATTATCAGTATTTAACTTGGTTAAATACCAAGAGGAAACATATTTTGTTACAATAGTACTCAAGAATAAATGAATTTCAAAATTCAATTTGGGGAAGGATTCATTAATCAAAACTGGAAGATTATTTGATAATTGCCTAACACTTAATTTATCATTTCTTATCAAATATTTTGCAGGCATAAATAATTTCACAAGTAATTGAAACTCTGGAGATTCTACTTTTAAATCATTCTTAGAATTATCTTTATATTGTTGAGTCTTTTTCAATCTTGATTTACTTTTTGAATCATTCAGAATAGTAAATTTACTAGTTTTTAATTTTTCAGTTCTTGGGGTAACAACTTCACTTGTCATTTTATGATTTGTTTGACTATTTCTAGAAGACTTTCCTGATATTTGAAGATCTGACCTGGTTTCTGTAGTGACGGACGATGAGGAGGATGGTGCCATCAATGCTGATACATTAGTTGTTCTTGGAAGTAAGCTAATCGAAGTAGATGACGCCAGCGCCAATTTACTATTTATTTTAGAAATGGAAGTAGTTCCTTTCCCAGCGTTATTTATGGATATATTGGGTGTTGAGAATCCTTTTACTACTCTTGGTCGAGACCGTAGGCTCAGCTTTTTGGTTACATCGGTACCCATACTATGTGAAAGATGTATTGAATGAATTAGTTAGAGTTCTTTACTTTCCTAGCACCTATTACCAAAGGAATAGACTGTTTTTTCGTTCTTTTTTTTTCCACGGGATTGATCTAATCATTCTCTTAACGTTTATCAATGATGCTAATTTCTGTGTCAATAAAAACACAAACAAACGAAGGACTAACAAAACAAAAAAAAAAAAGAGAAAAAAAAAAAAGAAAAAGGTTCTGTCTGCAGTCTTTCACTCGGGAAAGATCAACTATATGAAAATGAATATGAATATGAATATGAATTGAAAAATTCTAAAGGCAATCCTTTTTTTATACTATCCATAGACAATGACAAGATCTTTACAGTTGATAGCAAGGCGCTTCAATAGTTGTACTACAAAGTTCACTCCTGTTATTGAGCAGTATAAAACATTACGTCATATTCATTTTCCGGGTCAGACTAAATTTGAAGATGGGTTAAAAATCCAGGACGCTATTGTGAATGCCAATCTTGATTTCAAAAAGATATCCGATAAGATACTAAGACTGCAGAAGCAAATTGCTTCTAAAGGTTATAGACTTTCTGAATACGAAGATGGGTTACTTTCCAAGATCATGGAGATGAAACCTTTTCCAACTCTTTTAACATTTGAATTTGAAAATGTTTATACTGGTGGTAAACAAATGAAACAAGACCCCAAATTATCAGAAAAGATAAAAGAGTTTGAACAATTAGATTGTAAATATCATCAATTAGAAAGGGGTGGCCAAGTGACATGGCACGGACAAGGTCAACTAGTTGCGTATTCAATTTTAGATTTAAAACAGTTTAAAAATCTTACTCCCAGATGTTTTGTCGATTCTGTATTATTAAAGTCGATTCAAAATCTTTTGAAGAAAAATTATAATTTACCAAGTTATATCAATGGAAATCCAGGAGTTTGGATGTCTGAAAATGATGATAAAATATCATCTGTTGGATGTAATATTAAGCATGCTATTACATCATATGGAATTGCCCTCAACGTTAATCCTGATTTGAAGTTCTTGAATACTTATACCATGTGTGGTTTACCAGATACTAAGGCCACTTCTATCCGCGAACTAAAACCAGATACCTCAGTTGATGTAAAGGAAGTTGGTAACCAATACGCTAAAGAGTTCGCTAGACTTTTAAATATTACAACTATAGAACATATGAGTGGTGAAGATTTGAAATTGTAAAAGTAATAACATGAAATGAGTAAATGAATTGATTTACATAAAACTAATATACATAAACTAATATACATAAACTAATATACATAGGCATGTACATAGACACATATATATATATATATATACATCTACAAGTTTAGTAGAAAATTATGGTACAGATAACGTAACGGCATGAGAAGAAGAGGCAAGTTATTGAGGAGGTAAAGAAGGGATCATACTTAAACGATTTTTTTTATCTTGAAGGTTCAATCTTGATAAACTATATTTTAAACGTTCCTTTTTATTCTGTAATAATTTGAGTCTAGTTAATTTATGTTCAGTAATATCTCCTTTAACCGTTCTACCAGCATCCAAATCATTTGTAGTATTTTTTTTGGCCCCATCAATTCTAATACGTTGTAGTTCAACTTTCCCAGATAAATTATTCTTCCTTCTTTTCAACTTATTAATCTCTCTTTCAACTCGTTGAATCATTATATTGATTTGAGGATGGGTCTCGTGTTGTAGTTTCTTCTTTGCATTTTCTAAATCCAGTTCAGGAACAAGTCCAAATACTTTATCAGTAGTAAGAACTCTTTTCAATCTAGGTACATCACTAGTAGCTTCATCTAAGCGCTTCAAAGACAGACTTAGGAAATCAACAGAACCCTTGAGTGACTCCACACAGTTTTCAAGCGTCTCGTTCTTAGCATAAGAGGAAAGCAGCATCGTTTCAATAGCTTCAATAGTACAATAAGTACTAGGCAATGGTTTATACGTATAATAAGAGCTAGGAAGTGAGATTCTATGAATTCAATCATCTAGAACCTTTGTTTTTGTTTTTGTTTGGAGTGCGTATTTTCATTTTTCTTTTCTTTTTTTTTTTTTTTTTGCCCTTCTTTTTTTGTTTTTGGTGTGTTTTTTTGTTTTGATTGAGCCGATAGTTAATAAATCTAGCGATAAACTTAGAAAAAACCCAGAAGAAACGAACAACAACATGATTCCTGTTCAAAATTTTTTTTTTTTTACTGTTTTTTTAACTTAACAACTACACAAAATATCCCATCAACAACAATTCCTTCATCCATACAACGGCGGTAGCCCTATCCTACCCATTCCGCAATTCTCCATCGATTCTTCCATCGATTCTTCTCACCAATAGCTTGTCAGATTGGTGTTTCTTTTTTTATTTTCTTTTTTTGCTCTTGTGTTTCAAAAAGGATATACTTGTATACCGCTAGCGCTTTCACTTCGGATCAATAGTATCAGACTTAATTTTGTATCTGATTTGACAAGTGAAAGTTTTGTTCAATACTCGAATTACACTAAATTACCTTGTGAAGTTAATTGAGAATCAATTTAAGAAGTTTTATCCTTGGATCAATTGATAGATCCTCTTAGTAATTCGTGCGTGATTCTACCTGGTATTAGCAAAATTTCCCTACTTAATACGTATAAAGCTCTTACATTCATTTCAAAGGAGGGTCCTTGTTTTGTGTTGAATTCATTTTAGCTGTATCCATTGGAAGATTGATATTTGAAAAATCTATTCTTTCTTGACCATATATATATATACTTTTGGGTTGCTCGGTAAAGCCGTTGCATTTTATCATTTTCAATTTCTTGATCAAATAGAATAATTTTTACTGTTCCATTCCTTTTTTAAAAAACCTTTTTCTTTTGTTACTTTTTAGAACCCCAGTCCTAGTTTGCAATTAGCAGAAAGCAAGTCGATTCAAATATAAAGTTTAATGATATCAATATGAGTGTGCCTGATATTCGTTTTCATTTAGAAGAATCCAACATTAAACCAACAACTTCAGCATTTCCTTCTTCTTCTTCTTCCTCTTCTACTACACCATCATCATTGAACCCCCGTCCTCGCGATCAGGCCAATAGAAGAAGGTCCAATTCACAATCCCAGGTTGTTTCACAACCAACCACATCGAGACCGAACTCCAATAAATCTAGTCTAAGAGAAAGTGACCGCCCCAATAAACGTAATTTGAAAGAGTATGTCATCACTTTAACCCCTCTCAATGATACTTTTATTGAAAAAAGACTCCACATCCCCCATTTCCCTGATCATTTAGAATTAGGACGACCCACCGGCAGTAAAGTTAAACCTGATGTTACAAATGGCTATTTTGACTCTCGTGTTTTGAGTAGAAAACATGCTTCTATGTACTTTGATCCTGTCTTAGATAAAATAATGATTGAAGATTTACGTTCTTCCAATGGGACATTTGTTAATGATGAAAAGCTAGGAACTGACCCAGTTCCAGTTGAAGAAGGGGATACAATAAATTTAGGATTCCATATTCAACAGGAAAGTAATCATAAACAAATTAGTGCTAGAGTTAAAAGCATAAACATTTTGGCTAATTTCTTAAAAACTGGTAATGGTCACGCCAGTAATGCTGGACTTAACAGTACAAAACTGTCTAATGGATTTCTGAAAGAAAATGGTGCATTTTCTGCTCTTAATAAATTTCAAAATTCAGATTCATACGATTTCAAGCATCTAAATTTTATTCAAGATATTTTCGCTCAACTTCCTGATCAATCTGCTTTTCCCAACCTTGACAGCAATCCAAAAAAGAAACAAAAAGGTGTTCGTGCTATCAAGAAAAGAAACAATAAACTTGGCGAGGGAGTGGATGATCAATTATCATTTGATAGTGCTTTATTCAGTGATATCAATCCAAATGTTGAAGAGACTTTACTAGGACTTAATAATAGAGGTAGTACAGGTATTTTTAATAATTCCCAGATAACCAATGCCACTAGTTTAGATTCTATATTCAATTTATTGATTGCAAATTTGTCCAAAGTCAAACAACAAAATACGACCTTGAAGACATTGGATAATTTCATCACCAACTATCAATCAAAACTCAATGATTTGAATTCGAATTATATTTCGAAAGAAGTTGAGCTGCGTGTCTCAAAAATTAAAGAAGAGGTAGAAGCTGAAAAAGCATTGTCGGATAAATTAAGGCATCAGCATGAAAAATTAGTGAGAGCTAATTCAGCTAGTTCAAGAAGTCATAAGTCCCAAATTGAAAAACTAACTGAAGAGAATGAGAGATTAAAAGTTTCATTGGCTGATCAAAAAGCTTTAACTGAAGACTTATTCTCAGGCAATACTCCGAACAACTCCAATTCCAATTCCAATTCCAATTCCAATTCCAATGATGCCAAACTCGACAATGCAGAAAAATCTGGTGAAATTGAGGATAATGAGTTGAACTCAAGTCATGACCGGGTACTGAGAAATCTTCTTGAATCTATATCGACTGACCGGCCTGGATCCAAAAGATTTGTTGAATCCCCCACCACATCAGCTTCCACTACTTCTACTTCAAATATACATGTCACCGCATCTAAAAGTAACGGTTATGCCGGTGCTTCATCCCTTGACCATGAGGCTTATAACGACAACTATATGACTTCACATTCTAATGATAAAGACAACATTGGTATTGACAATAATACCATGAATAATAATTCCTATCTCAGTAACGAACCTAATGACAAATTTGATGGCAACGACTCTGTTAACCATATAAACAGTACCACTAATAATAATCATGAGCAGTCTACCAATCCTCCTATTAATAATCATAACACCATCCACAATAATATGACCAACACAAACAAAAATAATAAATCCATATCCCGAAAACAGCCTGTTTCGGACCTTGATATTGGGAATGATCCCGAACAGAAACAAGATAGTCTCGATAAAGACACGGGCTCATCCCATGACAATAATGCAGTGAAAGATCCTATCAAGAACGGTCACGGTGAGAGAAAATCAAAATCACTGGATCCAAGTCAGAACCCAAGTGCGAAGAATGTTGGGCAACAAAATGGTGATGAAAGCTCTCATAATAAAGGGCTTACAGGAAAAGACAACAGCATGGATAGTCTTTTAGAAGTCCTAACCAGAGCCGATAGTTCTCATTCAAAAACTGGCTCATCACTGGCTAGTCATTCAAATGGTCCGAGATTCCAAGATAATGATGTTCAACTGTCAGACTTGACTCCTCCTAGCTCAGATGACGAGTTTACATCTAATAGTAATTTCAATGGCACCAAAAATGATGAAGATGATTTGGTTTTCAATACAGAAGGTGATAAGAACCAGATTAACAATAGTAATTTGTCCACTACAGAAAATGCTGAATCTTCTTCGGAAGATAATGGCTGGCAGATAACAAAATCGGGAGATCGCGAGTTTTTCAATTCCAAACTTGCTCCAAAACAATTGCATGAATTGCAAATATTATCTGGGAACAATAAAAGCATGGTTTTCATGGGCTTATCTGTTGTTGTTATTGGATTTTTATATCAAAGATTAACTGGTTAAACCCTTCCAGTTCTCTTCAAGTTTTTTTGTTTTTGAAAAATTTTATAATTATTTCTACATGTCCCTTTATATATATACATATTTCTTATTCTCTTACACCTTATATTTCCCTCTTAATTCATTCTCTATTTGTTTATTTTTTTTTTTTGTGTGATTTCAATGTTGCATCTTCCCTGGTTTTGTTACAAATAAGATCTGATAATATCATTTGTAGATTGACTCTCAAGTAACCAACCAAAGCTTCCCTTCAAAAAAAAAAAAAAAAAAAAAAAAAAAAAAAAAAAAAAAAAAAAAAAAAAAAAAAAAAAAAAAAAAAAAAAAAAAAAATAGAATGAGCAGAACCAAAAAAAAAAGCGACAAGTGGAAAATGGTCTGATAACTACGCTTTGCTGTCTATTTTTTTTTAACAAAAATCAAGAACGATTCACATTATAGCATTCAATTAGATTCGAGTAAGATGCTTTCGTCGAGTAGATTAGGAACTCGAGGTATCCAACGTCTTGGATCGAGTCGTTTCATGCAATCACGACAATTTTTTCTAACGTCATTAGCAACCATCTTGGGCCCAATACTATTCAGTGAAAATAATAGATTAGCTGATAAAATGGAAAAAGGTCAGTTGCACTATAAAGATCCTAATTCAATCTTCAATCAAGTCAGAGATGAAGATTCAAGATATTTCAAGAGAAATGAACCAAATTATCCTGGACATGTACCACTTTATAATTTTGAAAAACTCTTGATGATTTTAGGATCATCAATTGGAGCTTATTTCCATCCAGAACGTAACGAGTTTATCGTTGGGTTAGGAGAATCAACCGCAATAACCCCAGTGTTACGTAACTTGCAACGTCAAATGTTGTCAGACTCAACTGGTAGAAAGATTTTGAAAGAAAGACCAAGAATGACATCCACATCATTAGATTTAGATTATCTTAGATCTTTACCGGAAAATACAATCGGGAACACATATATCAAATGGTTAGATAGAGAGGGAGTTAGTCCCGATACAAGAGTACCCGTCAAATACATTGATGACGAAGAGTTGGCCTATGTTTACCAAAGGTATAGAGAATGTCATGATTTTTACCATGCAATTACAGGATTACCAATCATCATAGAAGGTGAGATTGCAGTAAAAGTGTTAGAGTTTATGAATATTGGAATTCCCATGTCAGGATTGGGAGCATTGTTTGCCCCGTTAAGGTTGAAAAAAAGTCAAAAGGAAAGATTATATAACATTTATTATCCTTGGGCTTTCAAAAGTGGATTGAATTCAAAACCCTTAATCAATGTTTACTGGGAAAACGTTTTAACCCAAGATATCAATGATTTTAGAAAGGAAATGGGGATTGAAAAACCTCCAGATTTAAGAAATTTACGTAAAGACTATTTTGAAAAATTGAAAAAAGCTAAAAAAGTTTGATACTAGCAGTATATAACAAAACAAAATTTATAACGAGGAATGGTATGTCACGAAAAACTCTTTATTGTAGAGCTTTACAGAAACTATGTCTTCCAGTCACATGGTTATCAATATTGGAGAATGTAGATTGATGTAAATGATCTGGCAGCCTCAGCCGTTTCGAGTAGAAATCAATGACTCGAGCAATTTCATTGTTAGCACACCAAAAACAAAAAAAAAAAAAGGAACAAAAAAAAAAAACAAACAAGCTACGCTAGCTAAATTCCAAAACAGCAAGGAATTTTATGAAACGGCAAGATGTAATAGCTGGACACCTACTTGTTAGATACATATGGTTATTTATGATTATTTAAATACTTCAATTGATATAAATTGACCTACTTCAAAACAACCGATTGTTCCACATATAATCAAAAAATTGCCTACTAGTATATGAAAGATAAGCCATAATGTCACAATTACTATATCAGTTTTTTTTGAAAAAGGTATGTAACTCAATTAAGTACAGAAAGAAGTAATATATACTAACTTTTATATTAAAAGACGAATTTAGATCATATTGTTCAAGTTGGACCAGAAGAAGATCCATATTTTGAAGAAATTCCTGAGAATGAACTACACTTTTACCAAAGGAAAGGAGCAAGAAGAAAGAGAAAATTACCGGACTTTATTGATAGTGGAGACTTGAAAGTTTTGGAGAGTGTTAAGAGAAAAGCTTACCGATTAGATTTACAATTAAGTTTATGTGGATTTAGATTAGGTTGGGCAGGTATAATTGGTTTAATTCCAGGAATTGGTGATTTGATTGCCTTAACATTTGCTTTACATCTAGTTAGAAAGGCCGAAGAAATTCAAGGTGGAATACCAGCATCAATTAGGCTGAAAATGATGATGAATGTTGCATTTGATTTTGGGATTGGTTTAATTCCAATCGTGGGAGATTTTTGTAATATTGCATTCAAATGTAATTCAAGAAACTTTATATTACTAGAAAAATATTTAATGGAGAAGTATAGTAAGAAGTTGGGAATTAAATTTAAAAATAATGAAGCTCAAGAACTTGCCGAGAAAGACATAAATACGGCTCATGATAAAGGTAAGACATCTAATAAAAAGACGAAGGATAATCCTAAACTACCACCAAGATCAATTGGTGATGAGAATGGACAAGTGGCATAGTTGATTAGAATTAGTCCATTTAGTATATTTAGTTATAAAACAGTATATATATACTTTACTATTGATAAGGTTATAAATTTTCGAATTCTTCCTCCAAATAAGATAATCTAGATTTAAAATCCTCAACAAAGTGATTTAATTGATCCAATTTCATAAATGACATTTCTAAATCTTTTGATTGATTAATCAATCCATCAATGTCTTGTAGTTCATCATTTAATTGTAATTGTTCGTTTAAATAATTCTCGTTAATGAATTTATTCTTATTATTGATAGATTGGAACGTTTTTTCAGATAAAGTTGATATAGTATCATTAATCTTATAAACAAGGTAATCATAATTAACCGCCAACTGTTTTAATTGAAAAGGATCATCATCTTGCTGTTCACTGGGGTTATCTTCACTCATATTTCCATTTTTATCATCACTAGTGCTTAGATCTTTTGTTGAACATGGAGTAACTTTTATCATAGCCTTTATCTCAAGCTTAAAAAGAGGGAAAAAAAGGCACACCGAAAAACTTGAGTGCAAACTGAACGGGTCTTTTGGACTTCTAATGGTTCCTCCTACATTAACGGTAAATAACTTCTAAAGTTACAATAATAGTTACTACGTAGTTAAAAGTAATAGTAATATTTTTTATTTTTATATATAAAGCACAATAATTAAATTAATTGATAAGAAAAAAAAGACCTGAGGGAGAAATCATAAATTAACAAAAGAAACTAATAATGAAACATATTTAAAAAAAAAATGAATCTTTTTTTTATTAAAATTGGGGACGTATTCTTTGTATTAATTAATTTAATCACGGGCTCTTCTTCTGTAACCACCATCATTGTTTCTTCTTGGACCTCTTTGGAATCTTGGTCTTTCAGCTGGAGCACCCAATAATCTGGTAACTGGTAAGATACCTTCTGGGATACTTAATTCATTTCTTAAGAATTCAACACCTTCATCAGTTAAGGTGTAGTAATAATATTGCCATGAGAATTGAGTTTTAACATAACCTTTAGAAGTTAAGGATTGTAAAGCTTTGATAACGAACAAGTTTCTGGTATCAATTTCTTCGTGTTTTGGTTGATCGAAATCTTTTTTGGCGACAACAACACCTTCTATAGAATGCGTTAGTATTTATTAATGTAATTATATACATAATTTTCATGAGTGATGATAACTGTATGTGATTTTTGTATTTGAAAAGGAAATGTGGATATGATCATTATTATTATTATTGAAAGTTTCCCAACATCTTTAAATGAATTTATCAGGAGTGATTACAGATATTAAGGAAGCCCTTGACAGTCTTAGACTTAACGGAACAACATGGAATGGATTCTATTTCATGGGGTCATACATAAAAAAACATGTATTAGACTAGTCTTAATTTTGATCTTTAATTTTTCACTTCTAGATTATCATCACTTCATGAAACCTTATAGGTTCTTTTAGAACATTAAATGTACATACCTTGGAAGAGGTATTGGTGGATCTTCTTTCTTTCTTCTCTTGGAATCAACATGATGGATACTGAACTATACTTTATATGTGAAAGATATTCAAAAAGGAGAATTTAATTAAGTATACAAGTTTTAAAATGTAGATGATAGTAGGTGAATTTTTTTCTTCGCTATTTTTTTTTTTTCCTCAAAATTTTGATGAAAGTTTTTTCAGTAGTTACCGTAGGTGGTGCACCATAGCGTATGTCGCATAGTTAAGAGACTGCATTCTCGTTCTTTCCTTTTTTTCTCATCTCGTACTAGAATAATCACGCACGTGCCAATACGCACCAACTAGGGTTCCAGCCCTAAACTCGAGTGCTCCACTCAAAAAACAATTCAGCCAGACACGCCCGATGTGCATATACCAATATAGTATTGCTTTTCACAGCCAATTCAGACAAGGATATAGTGACATTACTTGTATTTATTCAATACTTGTATTTGGAATTATTCAATACATAGAGTTACTTTACAAGTTGGATGGAAAAGGAGATAAATACAAAAATTAAGATTATGATATTATTTAAAGAAAATTATACACAGAATTGAATTAGATTAAGAGAGGGATGGAGAGGTTCAAGGTTTAAACAGATGATTTTTCACTAATGGTTTGATTTTTAGCAAACTTAGTTTCATTTTCACCTTTTAGAGCTCTTTTAATAAAACCAGCAAAGCTTTCTTTTTGTTGTTTTTCTTCAACATGATCGATAGATTGTTCATTAGTTAATCTGTGATCTCTTAACAATAAAGCACAGATAATCATTGGAACACATAAAACCATACAAACAATCATGAAGATTCTTTGAACATATTTATAACCGGCAACAACACCTTCTCTATTTTTACTACCCCAAGGGTTTTCCAAAACAAAATTATAAGGTTGATTATAAGCATATTGGGCATTAGTTAAACTGACACCATGTTTAACAATTTCTTTATACAAAGTTTGAGTCCAAATGGCACCAGCAATGGCAGAACCAAAAGCAGCTCCGATACGGTATAAAGTATACATCAAAGAGACTGCAACAGCCATATTTTCATGACTAACACAACTTTGAACACTAACAGTAATTGGATAAGTAAAACAAGTAGTACCCAAACCTAAAACAACAACGGCACCAATAATACCCGAGTGAGAACTTTCACCAGATCTGAAGTGGTATAATAAACCAAAGGCAAGTAACCAAAGACAACAACCAGTGATAATGACAGCTTTTAATCTACGGATATAAATGATAAGAACACTCAAGAAAATGGCTCCAACAACAGAAACGAAAGAAGCCAATGAAGTAATTCTAGTGGCAGAAGTGGTAGATTCATTAATGGCGATAAGTAAAACAGCGTAGAGGAAACTTGATTCCAAAGAAGCAATACAATCAAATAAGAAAGAAATGATACAAGCAGCCCAAACACCACGATCAGCCAAAAGATGAACAGGAATCAAAGGATTTCTAGCAAATTTAGCTTCATAAAAGACAAAGACTGGAATTAAACAAACACCAATAACAATTGGAGCCAAAATAGAACCACTAGTCCATTTAGAATGAAGTTGACCAGAAGAAGTAACAGAAGAAGCCAAAGTGAAAGGAATTAAAAGACAACCAATTGAAACCAAGAATAAAACTAAACCAATAATATCTAAATTCCAGAATAAATATTTAGCAAAACCGGCAACACCCAATTCTTGAAATTTAGTTTTTCTTTGTTTAAAAACTTTCCATTCTTCAGTTTTACCAGCCAAATATCTCATATGAATCATACAACAAACTAAAGGAATACAAGCCAATGGATAAATAAAAGCCCACATACCAATCCCCCATTTCCAATTAAGACCAATGGCAGTAATAACATTACCTGAAATCCAAGTATTAATAATGAAAGGATAAGCAGGAACAAAACTATAAAACAATCTCCAATTTAAAGTTGAGAAATCTGACAAGATGAAAAGAAGAACAAGGATAGCACCGGTATAACCAATTTGATAAAAAATTGAACCAGCAGCATATTTTTGAACAGTAGTAGCTTGACATTCAATAATGGTACCAACAACGTAAAAGATAATTGAAACAATGAATAATTCCAATCTACCAAAGATATCAGCCAATCTAGCATAAACTGGTTGGAAACCAGCAGCCACGAAAGCAGTAATGACAGAAATTGTAGTCATTAAAGAATGAGCATTATAAGATTGAGTAGCATAACCGGTTAAAATATATCTAATTTGACCATCTAAACCATAAGCGTAACCAACTAAAAAGGCTGAAAATAATAAAATAGCAGTATGATACCAACTATTCCATTGTTTAGCCAAAATTTCAGCTTTAATAACCCCAATTGATTTTTCTTCAATCAAAGTATCATTATCATCGGATGAATGTTCATGATAATCTTTAAAATCTTTTTCAGATGATACTTTATCCTGATCGTTACTAATAAGGGATGAAGCTTTATTATGTTCAATTGGTTCAGATGACATCTTGAACAAACTGTAAAGACATAAAAGTAGCACTGAAAGTTGAGATGATTAAATAAATTTTAATTTTCGAAAAGGGAGGGAAATACGGTTTAATTTATATTAGCGTACGATGCTGTTGCCGCTTCTTTTTTCTTTCTTTTTTCCTGCTCTTTTTTTTTTTATTTTTTCTTTGTTCTTGTCTTTTTAACTACTAACATGTATTGTTGAGTGCAGGTGAACAATACGGGAAGAGGTAACACCAGGAAGCCGGAAAAGAAACCAATGGCAGCTTGACCATTGATTGGATGGGAAGTTTTTTCTGTTTCTCTTTTCTTTTTTTTTTTGTTTTTTTTTCTTGAATTAGGTTCCCGTACAGATTTAACTAGAGGGAAAGTCAAGTAAAAAAAAAAAAAAAGAAAAAAGAAACAGAAAAAAACACAAAAGCAATTACGTAGAGATGAGTGAATAGTGTCTGATTTATCTGATAAGTATGGAAGGAGGGTAGTATTCAATAGCCAATTGGGATGGTTTGAACATGGTTTTAATAGCTGGCATACCATTATACAATTGGACTGACTTCCACACTGTATAATGCATACCAATTATTTCTTTCCCCAATCTACGCTTAGCAGAGAACGAGATTGAATCAGATAACTAAGCAAAAAAAGCCCTCGTATCACATTACCTTTTAATATGAAATTTGTTTTATTTTATTGGCTTATGGGGGGATGTCCCTCTTTGTGCACTCTTAAGAGACAAAACAAAGAAATATTAAAAGGCGGATTATACAAATTTTTCACTCAAGAAAAAAAGTGATGTAATAAGTATACTGGCATATCCGAATACGGCACGAACTACGACAATGATTTTCAACTTAAAACATCCAATAAGAATTTATCAAATTCATCAGAGTTATCAAATTCATCAAATCAATCAAGTAGTTTCAGGAGATGTTGGACACTGTCTCAAGGTGAAATTTCATGAGTTTATTGGACTAGTGGGTACCCTTGATTAATCTAAAAGATCTGGAACAAGAATTTCATCTATTATTGGGATTACGGTATGATTATATAAGATTATAAGAACAATATGAATGCACAATCTAATAATTACTAGTTTCTTTTTTATTCTTTTGTTAATATTAGATCGTGATTATGTAATAGTATTGGTATAGGCACGTATGGATTTTTCATTTTTTGAAAATTCCACACACACCCGTACATCCCATGAGCATGCACCCATACACCACATGTCACGAGGGAAACACACCCACACACCAGCAATTGTTACTCAATTGAGAAATCGAGTGATAAAGACTTGTGCAGACTACGTCAAAGTATATATATAGAACCTAATATATCAATTAGAATAAAGCTTGTATCAAATACAATCATGAGATCATTTATAAAGTCTCATAGAAAGAATGAATCAATAACATCGCAGGAAAGCTATCCCTATAGCTATGACTTTGAATCGAATACTCCAATTCAATCACCAGTTATAAATCAATCATCTCAATTAACTCCTCCACAAACGTATTCATCTTCAATAAGTAGCCCTAAAAAATTATTAACGCCAATTAAAAATTTGTTTTCTACTAATCATTCAAAATCAACTACTAATATAATTGATCATTCTAAAAAAAAAAATTATCATAAACGAGAAAATAACTCCATTTCAAATATTTCTGATTTAACTAATACTGATTATCAAAATGATTCTTTAATTAAAACTAATACCAATATCAATACTAATCAGAAACATTCATTGGCTCCGCCTCCAATATTCATCAGTAAACCTCCAACAACGCTAAGAGCTGCTTCTTCTCCAATAATACCCACCATAAATGAACTAGCCGCCCAACTGCCACTGCCTCTTCATCTGCAACCACCACCACCACCACCACAAGAACCAAAAATCGAAATCAACAAACAAGTCTCCTTTCTTGTCAAGAACGATGAACCGTCCAAAATCAATGAAGTTGATGAAGAAGATGAATATTATCACAATTCAGATTCAGATTCAGATGGATCTCAATTTTCTTTTGTAAAAGATCGTAAGGGGGGTAGAAATACTTCGGTAAAGTATTATAAAACGTCATCAACCAATAAACCTAATCCTAATATCAAAAATACTTTTAACGAAAATGATTTGGGTTATGAAATGGATGAATTTTCCGATTATGATTATGAAAATAATGGAATTGATGAATTTGATGATTTTGAAGATCAAAATTTTGAAAATAACTTGTTCGATGATGAAGTTCAGGATCTGGTCAATAACATCAACGACGAAGTTCCATTGGAACAACCCAAGAAGAGAGAAAGTGTAGATGGTTCGATATGGGGTACCGATGAAGATGATGATGATCATTATGATGATCAAATAAATGAAATAAATAATGATATAAATGATGATATTAACAACAAGAATATCACCGATGGAAATAATACCAGTGAAGACTTGGATGACTACGAAATGGACCCCTACGACGAGGATTCTTATAATGACGATTACAATGCGGATTACAATGATGATTACAATGATGATTACAATGACGACTACAATGACGATTACAATGATTACAAGGACTACCAGGAGCATAGTAATGAATACGAATCATCAAATAACGAAGAAAATGATTCAGCACAACCCCTTATAGAACCAGAACTAGATGATACAATAATACAAAATGAATTAATACTAGACCCTCAAACTAAAGAAATTTTGAAAAAGCATCGTCCTTATAATAATTCATATCATCTATCAATTCAAGGTCCGGAAATTAAAGACTTGGAAAATTCTCCAAAATCAGATATTTATGAAGATGATATTCTTGAAAATTATTTGGATTTAAGTAATTCACCTTCTAGGAAAACAACTAAAACAAACTCTCTAATTAATTTGGAAACTCCCGATTTAGGTGAGCTAGATAATAATTTACAATTATATGATTTGAATTCTCCCATTATAAATGGTTTAACAATTGGTTCTTCCATGAGATTCACTCCTAAAAATTCTAAAAATAATAATAATAATATCGATGAATTAACTTTTAATGAAAAAATAATGGCAAAAAGAGTCTTGAAAAGTTTCCATGGCTCATTAAGCGATGATTTGAATATTGAAATCCCCAAAAAAATTGAAAATATGGAAACCTTCAATAATAGTTCGTCTCATGTTTTAACCAAACCTGACGTTACCGTTGTTCATATTGATGAACATGGTAATACAAATGGTGATACAACCGAACATGATGATTCAATTGAACCTGTTGGTATTGGTTTAGGTATATCAGATAAACCAATGGATGCATCAAATACCAGCTCAAGTCTTTCAACAGATTCAACTTTCGATAAAGTCACCACTCGTCTGTCAATAATCGAAATGATGGATTTATTAGGCTCATTGGAATCAAAAAATGATACTAATAATCAAAATAAAAGATCATCGGTCTTGGGGATGATGAATTTTTTATCAACGATGGAGTCAAATAATGAAGAATTAAATTCTGATAAAAATAACCAGGCTACTAAAAATCAAAACAGAAAATCAATCATTGATATGATGAATAATTTATCCATCATTGAAAATTCAAATGTCGATCAAAGTTTAAAAAGAAAATCAATTACAAATATGATGAATACTTTATCAAAACTTGATCAGGATAATCACTTAAATGCTTTTGATGAATTACCTAAAACAAAATCGAAAAAAAATCCTTTGGCAAGGTTACAAAATGATTCAAAAACTGATCAACAAAAAAGATATTCTTGGTTTAATAATGATGAAACCATTAATTTCAAAACTGTAAACTCTAATTTCTCAAAGGACTCTTCCGACGACGAAGAAATTGAACATTACCACTTTGACCAAGAATTACTTGATGAAGTAAATCAAATGCCCGAAGACTTTGATTTCGAAGAACATGAGAAACGCCAACATGAAAAACAACAGCAAGAAGACCTTGGGTTTTATAGATCAAAGTCTTACAAAAACAAACCAATCAAGGCAATTGTTGATAATAATGCTTACCTGACTAACAAAATTGAAACTTTAAATAAAACAGTGACATTCTATAGAAGTAACAGTTCTAGCTCAAATACTAACGAATTAAACAAATCAAGAAGTGTTAGCCGTGCACCCTCCGGAAGATCAATAATTTCATTCGGTTCATTAAACGAAGAAGAGTCTGAAGATGAAGATGAAGATGATACAACAACCCAATCTTTCAAATCAACTCCTTCTTCTTCAACTAATGGCGATTTGAGTTTAAGGAATTTGGGAACTATCACAGAAGCTGATAGCCCTTACTTAAAATGAAAGTGTTTACTGATAAATATTAGTTATATATAACAATAATGAACAGTTGTCTAATTTAATTTTGTTTAATCTATGTAAAAAATCGAGAAAAAAAGGAAAACAAATCAAGAAAAAGAATTCATGAAGAATCCTTGTTAAAATACAGAATAGAAAATATATAACAGAACATATAAATATATATACGGAAGAAATAGTAAAAGGAAAATTATGTAGGTTTAGAAACAGCTCTTTGTTTCATAAATGTATTAAAATCATAACTTTCGGTAGCTGTATAATCAAAATAGTTTGATTCCCTGGTTGAATGAAGTAAATGTTTTGTAGAATTGAAATTTTTTGAAGAATTGAAATTATTGGAAGTTAAATTTGAATTCAAATTTGGTTGACTTTTAGAATTAATGAAATTCCCATTATTTTGAGTTTGAGATGTTTTTGGAGGTTGAATCCTCTTTGAATTATAGTTCGCACTATTGCTTGAATTATTTGAATTAACCGACTTACCTCTTCTTGCTTGACTGATATGTTCGGTAGGTGGTTTAGCTTTTCCCCTTAATGATTGCATTTGCTTATAGATTTCAACTGTTGCAGCTCTAGGTTTTAAATGCAATTGGGTTTCTGACGATACACCACTTTCAAATGATGCAGCACTAGCATAAGACCCAGACGATGAAGTTGAGACATTTGAGTTTGATCTTGATATCCAGTTTGTTTGGTATTTAGAATATATACTTGATAAATCATCTCTGGATGCATTATTAGCCTCATCCTCTTCAACTAATACAACTTCAACATTTTTACCATCCTTTGTTCTTTCGGTGATTGATCTATAGGAAAGTCTAGAATCGTTTCTTTGAATCATGCAAACATCAACATTTTCCTCAGTCAAATCAATAACCACACTATCGGCCTCTGAATTAGTACTTTGATTACTACTTTTTGAATAAATTGAAGGTGATTTTCTTGACAATCCTTTAAATTGGTCACCTTGGTAATTATGCTTAGATGGCTTTTTGTTATGCTCCTTTGATGAGTTACGCAATTCATTGAATTTTGGTAATTGTTCAACTGTCATGTTTGGTGTACTATAAATTTCATTAACAGTAGGTGTGCTTGATAAATTATCGGGGAAATCGTCTTGAACTTGAGCTTCCTTGAAGTCAACTTCATAATTAATTGGTTTTGGAGGTTCATTGATAACAATATCCAAACTTGAGGTTGGACTAATGTTTTCAAGCTGTTGTGGGGGTTTTATTGGTTTAACCAGAGATGTTGATTTTGATCTTGAGTGCTTTCTTGAGGGTGACACCGGTAAATCATTACTCTCAAAATCAATTCCATACATGGACTTATTACGTCTATGTCTAACAGGCGATGTAGAGGACGATCTCTCTCTACCTCCACTAGCTTCTGTCTTTGGTGGTGGAGCCAGTATGCGTCTATTAGCAATGGTTGCAGCATCAATAGGAATTTTTGAGTTGAATTGTTCATTAAGTTGATTGATATTTGGTGAGGATTTTGATCTATTTGAAGGATTTAAACTATCCTCAATATCAGTATCAGAATCATCATCACCATGCATAAGTCTAAATTGTTCTTTTATAATTTCTTGTGAAGCTCTGGTTGGAACACCTATTGGTTCTAATTTGTTATGAGATGTACGGCTACCATTGGATACAGAAGTCTCCGAGGAGAATCCAGACTCCGATGGCATGTCGTCAAAGGTTGTACCATTAAACGACGAAATTGATCTTCTAGTTGAATATGATTCAGCAACTGATTTATTTGATAAATCTGGAATTTCAATTTGACCAGTAGATCGGGACATATGACTAAATCTTGACTTATTGGTTTTAACTGAATTTCCTGATAACTGTCTGTTACGAATCTCTTGACTATTCGTTATATTATGGTTATTATTTGGGAAACTGAAACGTTTACCTGCTCCATTATTGTCCTTTTCTACTTGACTCTTATTATGAGTTTGATTTTGTGACAGGTCATTTGGTGCTGCAATTCTAGCTAATGATTCTTCAATTTCATGTTGAAGTGGTGGTGGAGGTGGACGATTTCTGATACTTTTTGACTTCGATGGTGATACTTCTCTAGATGGTTCTCTTGTTGCATTCCTTGATATTCTTAATGGAGCCGTTTCAGCTTTTTCGATATCTGAGTTCATTTCTTCAACTATTGGAAGAGGTGGCAATTCTTTTGAATTTACTTTCGAAGCTGAAGCAAAATCAAAATCGCCTGTTGCAGGAGAGTTTAATGAGTCTTCAATACTAATATCAATACTTTTTTGAAGCGAATTCCATGAACTTTCAGTTGAAGATGACAGAGTGGATTTAGCGGATACTTTGGATCCATTTCTAGTTAGGTTATCAACTTGTGGTTTATTAGTTACTGTGGTGGTAGTAGGGCCAATCTTTTTATTAATTTCACTATTGATGAGTTTGTTGTTATTATTAGTCATTGGGCCATCAATAGTGGTAATAGTGGTAGCTGCAATAGGAACTGCAGAATTAATATTCCTAGTACTTCTCATTGAAGGGTTATTACTAAAATTCATAAAATCTCCAACAGAGCTAAATGAACTGACAGAAGAAACATGTGATTCATCACTGAAACTCCTTTTATAAATTTTGAGAACATTGTCTTTACTTGCATTTGAAACTTGTCCGTACTGATTAACATTATTGGCTCTATTTGGGTTCATCATAAAATTTTTTGGTAAATCAGATTCACTAATCAAATTTGCCGTTGGTCTAGGCACTTTGGATTTAGTGATATTTGGATTCAAAATCAAGGGATGAGCATCATGAGTCTTTTGAATATCATTTATATGAGGCAGTGGAGCAATAAAATTAACATTGAAATGTGTAGAATCAGGCCTTGGAAGCGGGAGGGCTGGTTGAATTTGTTTTTGTTTTTGTTTTTGTTGTTCTTGTGGCAGTTGTAAAGACAGTTGTAATGGCGGTAATTTTGGTTGTTTATAAACAAATTGACTATGTTGTGATGACACCAATGATTTTTCATAGGGAGGACAATGAGTTGGATGATGTGATTGAACATTCAACCTAGGAACCTCATTTAAGAAATCTTCGTCTGTTGGTAATGAAGAAGTATTCCCATTATTCTTTTTGATTATTTTAGGCGATGATGTTTTTTTATTGCGCGGTGAACTGTTTACATTGTTTGTAGTATGTTTTAAATTTGATGGTTCGGGAGGTAACTCTTTATCGTTATGTTTTGACTTGACGCTCGATGCTCTTGAACTACCACTATTAGAAGCTTCTTCAATTATACTCAATTCATCGTGAGACATATATTGTTTTTGTAAGTTAAGTTTAGACGATTTTCTTTTATTTTTAGTAACTGGAGGTGGTTTACGATTTGGAATTGGACTGGGAGGAAAATGATCGGTTTCACCATGAATATTATCTTCTTCATCAGACAGATCAAGTTTTTCGTAACCGTTACCAGTATAGACCAATCTCGAAACCTTTTTAGGTTTTGAAACCTTATTATGACTATTATGTACTTCTGGTGAAGCTCCTAAAGATTTTGAACCCCCAGATCTTGATGGTGTTGGGGAATCATGAGGAGTACTTAATCCGGATGGGATTTGCGTTTTGTGAACACGCTCTTGATTTTTGGGACTTAATTTTGGTGGTAATTGTAAAGTAAAGGGGATTGGAATAACATAATCTTTTGAATGACTAGTGATATGTAATCTTCTTGAGATCGGAGAACTCGATAAAGATTTTATTTGCAGATGAGATAAAGAAGCAGATGATGAAGAAGTTGAAAGGGAATTGATGTCGTCCAGGTGGGCGAATGGCACCGAAGGAATCCTCATATCAAAGAAATTTGGATCTGTCAATGGTAGAGGACGACGATTCTTAACAGGTGATGATGAGCGGGCTCTTCTTTCGTTTGAAGGAAGGACTGGAGTTTGAGAAAAAGATGGTAGTGAAAGATCATCAACTGATCTAGTAAATTTAGGAGATTCCATCTTCTTTTTATTTAATTAACTATTGTAGCAAAAAAGGGAAAAAAAAAGGGTTTTTTCCTTTTTTGTTTTTGCTTTCGAGAGGGCAACAGGAAATAAAAGATGCTGGAGAATAAGGTTTATGGAGTATGCCTTTGTCTCGAGGAATTCTTTGTTACTAAGACTTTTGAATGGTTGTTGGGAATTCTATAAAGGGAAAGGGGGAAAAATATAATAATTAAAGGCCAGTTGGGAACTGACGTCAAAAAAAAAAAAAGGTCAAAGAAACAACGAATGGAAAACAGTGGGATACAAGAGAATGTGGCTGTCTAACTGAGAAAGAAAGAAGGAAGAATAAGCTTGCCTTGGGTTCAAAATTGGGAAGATAATGGTTGGTTATTGTTTTGAAGAAAGGAGTTAGTGGTACCAAGTTAACTGTTGAGAAGTAATAATGGAAGTAGTTAATGGGAATTAGGAGAGCAATTGAAGAAACCGGCAAAAGAAGAAGACTAACCAGGTGGGATTATTGAAAGAAGGCTAATTACAAGAAAGAAAGAAAGAAAGAAAGAAAAAGAAAAAGTGAAAAGTGAAAAGCTGATTGAAAATCAGAAATTAAAAATTATTGACAAGAAGTAAGAATAATGGAGGCGGACAACAAGGGAATTTTTTTTTGACAAAGGCAAAAAAGAAATAGAAAAAAATAAGAAGGCATTACTATTAGTATTCAACCTATCTTACAATGAAGCTGAAGTTACATTCATTGGTGGTAGTAACTACAAGGAAGTTGCCTCATACCAAAAGCACTGAGTAAATGATGTTGGATTCATTAATTCTTACTGAAACTTTGGGTGAACCCATCGTCGTTGATAACTCGATTGAGTAGTTATCAATTAAACCAAGAGCATACGAAGTTTCAGTTGATCAATAGATTAAGTCTATCAAGTTCTTTTTGAAAAACTTTTGATATTTTGTAACCGAGAGATGTTTATGTTTAGTCCAAAACCGGTAAATTGCAATTGTTCGCTCGCTATTTTTATTTTTCTAATTTTTTTTTTTTTTTTTTTTTTTTTGCAGATTTGTTTACAAGATATCCATAAGAGTTAATTCTACCTAATAATTGAAATAGGAATGTATTTCTAAGCCGTTCATTAGGACCAAAGAACTTTTTTTTTAAGTCAACGTGTTGGCAATATAATATTCCTGATGAAGATTTTAGCATCAGGCTCAAGCTCGTAATTTGAATGACATGAAGCCACATAATAAAATTTTAAATCTACAGTTGCGAATACTGGAAAAGTTAAAAATTAACCCACGAGTCATTTATTGGGGGTAGCTAAGACCCTGATGCTGGTTAATTGGATGAGTTGGTAAATAGATCTTCAAATGCAATCAAAATATACAAATAAACTATGCAAACTATACAATCAAACAATTGGCTCATCATCTAGCAACCCTCACAATGAAGAGGAGGGGGGCATGGGTGTATGGCTAACAATAGGGTTTAAGAGCTAATGTTGTAAAGCAAGCTACCGAGAGTGCCATGTATATGATTGTCTCTGATTAAACAGATCAAGAGAACCTGGCACTAAACCACTCAAAGAACTATGAGTACTAATTAGTGTTAAACCCAAACACTATTTTTTTTGCGGCTGAATCAAAATTTGATCCGATTCAAAAAGAGTAAATTCTCGAGGAAGTGATATGCAGGATGCAATTTTTATATAGACTTTTGATTTTTTTGCAATCTTTCACTTTTATTTGTGGATACTGAATATATCTTTCTTTTCACATTTTAATGAAGTACACAGAGACAAGAACACAAGTAAGAACCTGTTCTTGTCTTTGTTGTAGAAACATCAAAGGGAAAATATCAAAGGGAGTTCAAAAAAACCAGAAAACAAAAAAAATATATTTAAGCAATAGTACAATAGTTCATTTTCAATTAAACTAAATACTCTTATTGTCTCCTATAGTTGTCTTATAGTTGTCTTATAGTTGTCTTATAGTTTGGTTCTGATTATTCTGCTACCTCTCAGCTTACCTGATTAGGACTTTCCGCCACCTCCTTCTTTATTCAAAAAGTGTTTGTACAATTCCGGAGCCATTAACCCTCTGACCAATATTTTTTCTGAAGTACTTTACAATCAGATCTAATGGTTGATACGTCTCCCTTTCCCGCCACCGGAATCCCATTAAAGGCTGGAGCTAATACTGAAGTAAACAATAAGTTAGGTGATGCCACTGTTGAGCCAGTGAACCCTGGTAATTCTATCGAAACCAATCCCAACCATTCCTCTTACTCATATGACGGAACGAAAAATTCAATTAAAGTTCTATCAACTACAGATGATTACAGTGGATTTGATTTTTCAAATCACATTTCTTCAAATATCACCGAGTTGGAATCTCAACCACTGAAATATGAACGTGCTGCAAATTTTGGTGTAAAAGAATCCAAATTTGACAAGGGGTTTCAATTGCCGAGCAACGATATTAATACCGATATCAATTATGTCAACACAGTAGCATTAAAATTGGTTGAAAATGAAAATGAAAATGAAAATGAAAATGAAGTTGCGGTCTCTTCATTAAACAATGAATTCCAAGGATTAACCGTTTGTTCAAGCGATGATGATAATTTGGAATATATTATTAATCAGAACAAAGCAATTATTGATACTCTTACTCCAACAATTAGTTCACCTCGAGCTTCACCAATATCACCTCCCAAATCCAAATTAGGAACCTTGGCGTCATCTTCTTCTCGTGGTTATGGTTCTGAAGTTGCTGCAAACGATTATTTTATTCCATTAGAACAACGTGAAGATATTTTAAAATCTGTTGGACTTTCCCACCTTGCCCCTCAGTGTGAACATTATGTTCAACACAAAGGTGCCAACTTCACTTTAATGGTTACTGGTGCATCGGGTACTGGTAAGACAACTTTTATAAATACATTGTTTAATACGGAATTAGAAGAAGTATCAACTTCGTTAACCAGCTTACAAAATGATATTAAGATTTTAAATTCTGAATCATCTCAACTAACAACTTCTCTCAAAATTGAAAATTATCAAGTTATTGAAAACGGATTTCCATTAAAATTTAGTATTATTGATACTCCAGGATTTGGTGAATTTATTGATAATCAATATGCTTGGATTCCTCTAGTAAATTATATTGAAGAACAATTTCGATTTTATGCTTTCCAAGAAGAGCAACCAGATAGATCCAAATTAATTGATACCAGAGTTCATGTTTGTTTGTATTTTATCATTCCTACCAACAAAGATTTGAATATTCTTGATATAATGACCATGAAGGAGTTGAGTAGTCGTGTAAACTTGATTCCTGTTATTTCTAAAAGTGACTCTTTAAATCCAATTGAATTAATTAATTTTAAAGAGAAAATTGTTAGACTGTTACGTAAAAATAATATTAATGTTTGTAATTTTATTTCTGAACAAGCAGTTTTCCAAAAAATTAATTCATTAATTCCATTTTCAATAATTGGATCTACCAAATCTTTTCTTAATTCTGATAATAAATTGGTTAGAGGTAGAAAGTATAAATGGGGGGTTGCTGAAGTTGAAAATCCTAATCATTGTGATTTTAATTCACTTCGTAGTATTTTGATGAGTGATCATATGTTAGATTTAATTGAATCTACTGAACTTTATTATGAAACTTACCGTGCTTTATGTTTAACTCAACGATATGAAAACTCTATTGCCAAACTTAATGAACCCAATATTGAAATTGAGAATTGTAATGGTTTCCAACAATATGAAAAGTATCATCAGACAAGCTATCATTATTTTGAAGACAAAATAAGAGAAAATGATCCAATTTTAGATATAAAACAAAAACAGCTTAAAGCAATATTTGCTGTGGTTGTTTCTGAACAAGAACAACGGTTTAAAGAGTGGAAAAGAGCATTAATTGAAAAACAAGATGAATTGAATGCCGATATTGCAAAATATCATACCAAACTTGTGGGGTTAAGAGAATTAGTTTTCTTATTAGAAGGTGGTGCCTCGAGTGAAGATATTAACAAAGCTTCTCTGGCACATTTCTACAGTGAAGATAGTATGAATGAAGGTGATGTGGATGAAGAAGAATACGATGATCAGGATATCATTTTTTCAAAGTCGTACAGTCCATGAAATGGCTTTCAAAGTATAAATTGTGAATCGGTTCTTGAGTATAAATTGTAATGATTTATATAGTTTTAATTTTTCACACCCATTAAAAGTCCCGTTCTTGTAGCCCTCATTAAAAAACTTAGATACACAAAACCATGGTCGTGTCCCGAGGCTCAATTTAATATCAAGGAAAAATTTTCTCTTTTTTTCTCTTTTTTCTCTGTCGGGGGAGGAAGTATAAATTAATGAGCTGCTCTTTTTCATACAACTACTCTTTTTAATATAAGTTCTTCTCTTTAACCAACAAATTATACAGTCAAGAGTATGTCTACAATCAAAACAACACAGCAGTAATAATCACAAGGATGGATTATCCTTCTTTACTTCTATCATGACGAAGTTTTGTTTTCAATATAATGTTTTTTCTGGCATCTCTAATGTTAGGGTTTTTCAACTCGATGAGTACAACCTATGACACCTATCTGATTATTCACTTATTAGTGAATGATAGAATGAAGAATAGTCTTTTATTGTGATTACTGTTTATTAACTATGGTATTAAACCTCAATATACTAACTATTCTTAAGCTATAATGAATTCAATTATATGAAGATTGGAATGATTGATATTTGTAAAACATGAAACCTCTTGCTGAGGTTTAATGTTTTACAGATGGAATGGAGTCATTTCTTTCAACTTATCAGTTTTCTTTCTTTCTTTTTTTTTTTTTCAAATATATTTAATGTATGATATGTAGAGGCAGAAAACAGCAATCTTGCATCTGGTTGTGCTATCGTATCATTGGTATATACATATATATGGAGTTGTAAAATTGTAGTAGAATCTAAATAAGTTGACTAAGCTTGGTTTCTTAGTGGATTTTGTATGGTTAGGGTTCTTTTAGTATAATACGACACTGAAAGTACCAGACCCAGACGAGATACGTGGGTGCTAGCTCAACCAGCACTGATGCTGGAGTGCTATGTGTTCTGTTTTATGAAGTTGTTGCTTCTATGTTATATATGATGGGTTTGATCCCAATCACACAAAACAGGGCCAGAGAAAGTAAAAGAAAAAAAAAAAGAAAAAAATAGTCGTTCGAACATAGATATAATGGCAGAGCAAAAACTTAAGGATTCTCCAACTCCAGATTATTCTTCTTTTTTTCTTCTATTCAAGGTCACTTACACATCTACTTGAATAACAAGTTGTTTATGATACCAACGTGGTTTCTTATTTAGTTTTTCCCTTCAAACATAAGGAATGTCGCTTAATCGGTACCCCTCTGATAAAGATGACCAAGACCAAGACCACCACCATAATGTTGATGAACTAGTTGAATATTCACAGAAAAGTAAAGGTGAAGATAATCCAGATAATGGAAAGAAGACATCAAAACCAGAAACCAAGCGATCAATTAATTTAATCTTGGATCATTCGGCATTTGTGAGAGGTATTGGGAATGTTAAAAGATGGTTTAATCAACAATATGTACAATCAAACTATAAAGCATTTGCTAAGAATGAAAAAGTTTACTTAAATATTTTCATTCCTTCTTATACCTTACATGAATTTGATTTTGCTAAAAAGGGTACATCAATGATGGCTACCAATGCAAGAGAAGCCATTAGATTTATTGACCGAGTTTTCGAATCCGATCAAGAATTTGATAGTAACCTCAATGGTAATGATACAAGCAATAGAAATAATAAATTCAAAAATTTCAAAAATTTCAAAAATCCAATAACTTATAATCTTTCTATTGAATCTCTTAATAATAATAATCCCAGTTGGAATGAATGTTTAAAATATAAAATTCATAATCCTAAAGTTAAAGAATTTCCTAATTTCAAAACTAAATTCGATTCAAATTTAATTGGCCAACATTCCGAAACAAATAACAATACATTTGATGAATTATCGGATAATTTTGGCTCATCGTTAAATTTCAAAAATAAGAAGTTAAATGATATTCAATATGAAAATTCACAATCTTATCAAGATGCATTGGGGAGAGCAGAAGATGATGCAGAAATGCCCGTTAGATTAAGATACTTAATTAGATCTTGTATTCATAAAAGATTTATTGAAAATAAACAATCACATATTGCCGATGATTCAAGTTCACCTTTAGAACAATGGAAATTAGTAACAGAAGATCCTATTACTAAAGTTTGGGCTAAAAGTTTCGGAATAGACTGTTTAAATGTTAATGAAGCCGAGCTCCTTATCTTTCAATACCATGACATTAATCATTTTAGATTGTATGACCCTCGTTACAATTTTAATTCTGAACATGACAGTTTGAATGATGATCCAGAAAGTGGAATTTTACATAATACCATTGATACTACCCTTTATTCCTATACCACAATGAAAAAGAAGAAAAACCCTGGACAAGAAAGAAGTCGCAAGGGAAAGGGTAGAGACAATACTAAGGATAGAGGCAAAGGTAAGAAGGCTTCAAATCATAAGCAACCTTCTCCCCAAATCGAAGGGGTAGTTTCATCTAATGATGTTTTGTTCGGTGGTGATTCAGTTAAAAGAGAGAAATTTGACGCCATTAATTACGCTCCAAGAGGATCTGGTAAATTATGGAGACCAAGCTAATAATACAACTCTCAAATGCTTTTAACTCATATTCAAACTTCATGGCACCCGATGAAAAATTTCAGTATTACATTCGGCTACCCATTATCTGACTCGTTGTACCCTGTGCTTCAGTCTTTTTTTTTTCCTTTTTTTTTTTGATATACCTCAAATTGAAACTCTTGTGCTAGCCTATATTGTCTTTCACATCATGTTATTGAAACTCTTGTGTTCGCCTACATTTATTTTTCACAACTTGTTGCTGATACTGATTTAGATCTTAATTTTGATCTGGCTGTGCCATTTTTGACTAATAGTACCTGACATCGATGCTTACTTGTTTCTCGTGGGGAGTCCTTTTCAAATGGCTTTGATATAAAGATGGCCATACAAAGTAGTATTACTTTCTTATATTAAACATCAAAATTTGAAATATTATCTTTTATTCGATATATAATTTAACAGGAAGTACAATTGACATAACGTTAGTTGTACCTTATTCCTTCCATCTTGTCAGCAGTACTTGCTCCAGACATGATACTTCTAATTATATAGAAATATGTATTCATATCAAGGTATATACTATATTTATTGGAATATATTTAAGCTTATTAGTATCGTATAGTTAAGAATCCTGTATATAGTGGTACTGCCCTGGTAGTGTCTCTACCGCTATACGGTTCTAAATTTTTTTTTTTTTTTTTTTTCTTCTTCTTCCGCTTTTAAACAGAATAATTCTGAGCGAAAGAGCGTTTTTCTAAGAAAATAAACAAATACTCCTAACGTAAATTGGAAAAAAAGAAAAAGGCACATTATTTGTATTCTGTGGTAATTCAATATACAATCCAGCCTTAGTTATTATTCGTATTTCTCTTAGAATTTATTTCAAATCATGAACAGACCACTACTGAAAGAGGATATCCAGAAGTATATTCAACGCTGGCAACAGCTAAAGAACCAGTATGGTGACCAAGCGGTGAACGTTCCTGAATTCAATCAAATAAGTAAAGTTATCAGATATGTTCAAGCTCAATTCATTAGACAAAAGCAACAACAACAACAGCAGCAGCAGGGTCAACCACCATCTCAACCGCAGCAGCAACAACAACAACAACAACAACAACAACAACCGCCCCCACCACCACAACAACAAGGACAATTTCCTCCACAACAAGGACAATTGCCTATACCTCAGAATGGTTCTCAAATGCAACCAGGTCAACAATTTCCAATGCCAATTAACAACGGCGGCAATAACTCTACCAATGGCAATACTATCAATAATAATAATAATATGAATGGTAATCCAATGATGACTCCAAATATCGCCAATGTTAACTTGATGGGTCAGGTTCCTAATAGTGGAGTTCCTACTCCTCAAGCTAGTCAAGGGGTTATATCTCAACAATCTCCTGTACCAAGCCATGGGTCGCCTCAAGCTGCTTCTTTCTCTCAACAAGCAACTGGAGCTGGTCCCCAATCTGTCAATCAACCTCCTCAACAAGTTTTTCAACATAATTACCCCAGTAATCCAAATCTTGCTACTAATGTGTCAACTCCAACTAGTGGTAACTTTAATTATGTCCCACCCAATGAAAGTCCATTTTCAACTCAACAAATTCAATTGTTTAGAGCTCAAAATCTGGCTCTCAAATATTTATTCAAGAATAATGGGTCATACCCTCAAATCCCTGACGGTGTTATTGACATGGCTACTAATGAGAGAATGGCTTTCCCAGACCCTGGTTATCCTAACCAAAACCCCAATTCAACGTCTCAACCAACATCCCAACCACCATCACAACCTTCTCAATCTCCTGTGGTAGGAATGCAACAATCACCAATTCAAGCTCCTCAACAATCATTCAACCAACCACGACACCCTGGAATGGCTTTACAAAATAGAAATAAATTACCTACTCAGTCCCCAATTGAACCTCCTAAGAAAGGACAACCAGGCAATAGACCTTCTAAAATAAAAACGCCAGTATCTGCTACCACCGGAAGGAAAAGAACACCTTCAATTTCGGGCAAAAAGGGTAGAGATGATAGAAAGACTCTTGAACCAGTAGTAATGAATGATGGTCCTCCTCAAAATATCGATGATGTTGTCCCTGATAGACAAAAGAATAATAAAGTCATAATACCGATCAGTAAACCTACATTACAAGTCAACACCTTTGAAATACCCCAAATTGTTGGCGATACCGTCAAAGATATTCCTTTCACTTCGTTTCTTGTTCCTCAAAGTAGGGTTCAATACCCTGGTCTCGCACCAGAAGGCATTGACATCAATAACATTATGAATAATAAAGAAGCTCTTTTGTTGTTGAAAATTGAATTTGAAAAAGATGAACTCCGAGCCAAATTACAATCACTGAATGATGATCCACAAAAGGAATATATTCAAGCTGAACTTACCAAGCTTGAATTGTTACCTTTACAAAAAAATATGAAAGGTAAACTTTTATCACAAGTATGGTTCAGCAAATCATTGTTGCCAAACTCACACCCAAATTTTTTGGCTAAATTCAATAGCCTTTCTATTGATAATATTACAGCTACTCAAGATTTATATCAACAACAATTGTACTCTTTGGTTCAAGCTCAAAATAAGAGACACCAAAATACAATTTCTCAAATTATAACCCATAAGACATTGCGTCACGATAGAATGCTTACTAGAAAAGAAAAACTAGATAAATTTGCCAATAAGACTAATAGTTTCCACGCCCAAGTTGCTAAAGAAGAACAAAAGAAGATTGAAAGAATGGCCAAGCAACGTTTACAAGCTTTGAAATCTAATGATGAGGAAGCTTATTTGAAATTGTTAGATCATACCAAGGACACAAGAATTACACATTTGTTGAGTCAAACCAATCAATTCTTGGATTCTTTGGCTCAAGCAGTCCAAACGCAACAAAAGGAATCTCATGAAAAAATGTCTCAAACTGGCCGAGCCTTCCAAGAATTCGAACAGCCTCAGTTTGCAACAGAGGAGGAAAGAAGAGAAAAAACAGATTATTATCATGTTGCTCATCGTATTCAAGAGGAAGTCACCAAACAACCTTCTATTTTGGTTGGTGGTACTTTGAAGGAATATCAACTTAAAGGTCTTGAATGGATGGTGTCTTTGTTCAATAATCATTTGAATGGTATCTTGGCAGATGAGATGGGTTTGGGTAAAACCATTCAAACTATTTCATTGATTACTTATTTGATTGAGAGGAAAAATATTTCTGGACCCTTCTTGGTCATTGTCCCATTATCTACATTAACCAATTGGAACTTAGAATTCGAAAAATGGTCTCCTAGTGTTAAAAAGATTACCTATAAAGGGACCCCCAACCAAAGAAAAGTTTTGCAAAATGACATCAAAATTGGTAACTTTCAAATTCTTTTAACTACTTTTGAGTATATTATCAAAGATAGAAATCTTTTGGCAAAAGTTAAATGGGTACATATGATTATTGATGAAGGTCACCGTATGAAGAATGCTCAATCCAAGTTGTCGGAAACTTTGACCCATCATTACCATAGTGATTATCGTTTGATTTTGACTGGTACTCCATTGCAAAACAACTTACCTGAGTTATGGGCATTATTAAATTTTGCTTTGCCTAAAATTTTCAACTCTGTTAAATCTTTCGACGAGTGGTTCAATACCCCATTTGCAAACACTGGTGGTCAAGATAAAATTGAATTAAGTGAAGAAGAAACATTATTGGTTATTAGAAGATTGCACAAGGTTTTGAGACCTTTCCTTTTGAGAAGATTGAAGAAAGATGTTGAAAAAGATTTACCTAATAAGGTTGAACGTGTTGTTAAGTGTAAGATGTCTGCCTTACAATCTAAGTTATACCAACAAATGTTGAAATATAACATACTTTTCGCTGGTAGTGGCGACAAACCCGTTACGATCAAAAACGCAAATAATCAAATTATGCAATTGAGAAAAATCTGTAATCATCCATTTGTATACGAAGAAGTCGAAAATTTGATCAATCCTAAAGTCGAGACTAATGACCAAATCTGGAGAGTTGCAGGGAAGTTTGAATTATTAGACAAAGTGTTGCCTAAATTCAAACAAACTGGTCATAGAGTATTAATTTTCTTCCAAATGACTCAAATTATGGACATCATGGAAGATTTCTTACGTTTAAGAGGCTTAAAATATATGAGATTGGATGGTGGTACTAAGTCAGATGATAGAACTGGGTTATTAAATTTATTCAATGCTCCAGGTTCTGACTATTTCTGTTTCTTGTTGTCCACCAGAGCCGGTGGTTTGGGTTTGAACTTACAAACCGCAGATACAGTTATCATTTTCGATACTGATTGGAATCCTCATCAAGATTTACAAGCTCAAGATAGAGCTCATAGAATTGGTCAAAAGAACGAAGTCAGAATTTTAAGATTAATTACTGAAGATTCTGTCGAAGAAATGATTTTGGAAAGGGCCCACGCCAAGTTAGAAATTGATGGGAAGGTCATCCAGGCTGGTAAATTCGATAATAAATCTACCTCTGAGGAACAAGAAGCTTTATTAAGAGCTTTGTTAGAGAAAGAGGAGGAACGTAGACAAAAAGGTACAACTGAGGAGGATGAAGATTTAGATGATGATGAACTTAATCAAGTTATTGCCAGAACCGATGGCGAATTAGATGTTTTCAGGAAATTAGATGAAGACAGAGCAACTACAACTAGAAATGCGACTTATTCCTCCAGATTATTCACTGAACCAGAATTACCAGAAATTTATAAGAAGGATCCGGAATCTCTTCTCAATAATGATTCAAAAATCATTCATGAATATGGTAGGGGTACTAGAGAACGTAAGACTGCAACTTACGATGACCACTTGACTGAAGAGCAATGGTTGAAACAAATTGACGGTGTAGTCTCCGATAGTGATGACGAAGAGACCAAACCTAAACGTACGCGTGGCAGGCCAAAAACCAAGAGATCGGACGATGATCTTGATCCAGACGTTGATCTGTCTAGTGAGGCAAATGTTAAGTCTGAGTCAGTAGTTTCAACAAAGAGAGCAGCGCTACCAGAGGATGGAATTGAATACCCAGACTTAGTTCCCGTCAAGAGACAAAGATCGGCCACTCCGAAAGGTCCAGCTACAAGGGGTAGAGGCTCTAGACGTGGTAAAGGACGTGGTGGAAGGGGTATAGGTCAACGTGCTACACCAAGTATAGATCCCTTATCACCCGAAGAAAGAAACTCTCTACAATCACGTATGGAAGACATATTAGCACTAGTCATGAATCATACCGGTGGAGACGGGAGAAGACTCAGCGACTTGTTTTTGGTTAAGCCATCCAAGAGGTACTATCCTGATTACTATGTGTTGATCAAGCATCCAATCGCTTTAGACACAATTAAGAAGAGAATTGCATCTAGAACATACACCAACATAAGAGAGCTTTTAGAAGATATTCATCTTATGTTTAGTAATGCAAGAATTTATAATGAAGAGGGATCAATCGTCTATCAAGACGCTACTACTTTAGAAGGATTAGCAATCACTAAATTCAGAGAATTAGCTGTTGGTATTAGCCCAGAGGAAGTTGCCAAAACACTTGATTTTACCGATTTCGATGAAATATACAGTCTTAAACCATTAGTTGTTCCTGCAGTGGCAATTAAACAACCATTGGAAAGACCATTTGAACAACAATCGCAAGAACCGTTGGATGAACCATTGGAACAACTGGCAGAACCATTGGAAAACTTAGACAACAATGAATCAATAGATAGTTCTTTGATTGCTCATGGAACCAGCGGGGTCGTCACTGAGGATAATACACCTTTTGGGTTGGTATAGATGCTGTAAAACCCTTATTTTTTTTCTATATCTAAATTTTTTTCTAGTTCAATCGATTTTATTTGAACATTCCTTTTCGTTTTGTATATATATGTAATTTAGTTTCATCGTTTATTTCATATTAGTTATATTATACGTTATTAATTATAAATATATATATATTAAAGTAGCAGCAATAGCAACACTTGAATAATTTATTCTGAGTATTGTGGCAATTCCTCGTCAATATCGGCATTATTCATCACATCATTAAGAGTTTCATTGAATATCTGAACAAAATCAAATAACCCACCATCATTAAACTTCACAGCGCCTCTGAACCAATTATTTTCAGGGAATCCATCACAGAAGCGGCTGGAACTCAAAAACAAGAACTCCCAGTAATTAGCACCAAACCAAGGTGATTTTGCTGTATGTGATAACTGCAATGCAGCAGCAGCTGACAAGTCGAGAACAAATGTTTCTATATCACCCTCAGAAGCCGTGATGAACACAAATCGTTTGTTTGTTAAATATAATTTCCCATCCTTTGCGTTTATGTCTATTGATACGGGTGATGTAGCTGCTGAATCTTTCTGTGTTATTGATATTGATTGCCTTTCTGTGGGTGTGCGATATCTAAGCTTTTCTGAAAGACCCAACTCGAAAGGTAAAGAGGATCCTTCAGCAGTAATTGGCTGAATTAGCTTGAGGGTGTTAACTGACATCTTGGAGATACAAGGATGAATACTAAAAGACTAAGGGTTTCTTAAGTTGTAGTATTCTCATTCTTATGATCATTCCTCAGGACTTTTGAGGTGCGGAAATTTAAGAAACTTAACTTTGATCTTTTCTCTTTAATTTTTTTTTTTTGGAGTCCATCGCCCAAATCACAACCTACACGTTAGGCCTTACAGCTTGAACTATTTGGAGACCATGCCGACTACGAAGTATATGAATCCAAACTTATCTAAGTTTTTCACTAGAGCCGTTCCCAAAGGTTCTGGATTCAAGAACATCATACACCCTGAACCGTGCCAGAAATTGCTCGATGCTCTTGATTTACCTTCAAAATACCCCAATGCATCGGAGAATCTTCAAATTATAGATGTGTATCCTAATTATGGGTTATTCTCCTCGATGCTTAACTATCAACTCAAACCCAAATCACATGTGGTCATCGACAATAATCCTTCCTCGCTAAAAGGATGGAAGGAAAAATTAGAGACGTTGAAGCAGACCACTGGAAACTCTGAAAACTTCAAGCTCATACCAGAATCTGGATATAGATGGCAGACTTTTAAGGATTTGGAGAATGATAAGACCATACAACCAAAATTTCAACCTCGTGATAAAGTTCATGATGAGCTTTTAATTGTAGCTAACTTAACAAGTAACCTTGGTGAACCTCTTTGGGCCCAATGGTTGGCCTGTGGGGTGTACCAAAACTGGCTTCAAAAATATGGTCGAGTGAGGATGCTCTGTTTGGTTTCTGAAGTGACAGCTTCCAGATTCTTAGCTGGTAAACTGTTCAAAAAAAGGAACAAGACTGCCATAAAAAGGGAATGGTTTAATGATTCCCGCTTAGTTGCCGTAAGTGAGTCTAGTATTAGAAGTAGTGTTGCTGAAAACTATGATCCAAACTTGATAATCAAAGATCAACCAATTGTGATTTCTGATAAGTCAGTCCGCCCCTCCTACGAAGTGGCCATGGTAGAGATCGTCCCGAAGGTACCTGAAGAGGTTAACTTCTCATTACTTGAGTATATGCTACAAGAATTAATGTATAGGTCGGCACTGACTACAAGAGAAGGATTCTCTGCAATATCAGCAGGTGTTAGAGAAGATCTTATTCCAAAGATTCCAAAAGAGATCCTTGATAAGAATGTCAGGTCATTGTCCATTGATGACTTTAGAGTGCTACTAGATGTATATGATAAATGGCCCTTCAAACCAGAGATTGAAGATAGGCTCAGTATAGTTCTCGAGGATTAATCCTCTGGTTTCACTAATGTCCCTTGTAAATATAACCGGACGAATTTTTTTGCATTACTTGTAAATATAATTATATACTAATAAACAAGTTTACCTAATGTCTTCTTCGGTAAAAATCGAACCTGATCTTCTTCTTTGATTCTCTATTTCCGAGAGGTTAACGGAAGGTGGTCTGGTACAGGAATCGTCCTCTGAAGAGCATGTGCTCTGATTTGCAATAGTTGTTTCCAATTCTTTTCTGGTAGTTGTTATCGTTAAAGGAGGTGCTGTAAAATTACGAATTGGAAAATCTAAAGCTTTCTTCTGTTGAACAGTGGCTGTTTTTGCAACTCTGTTAAATGCTGCGCTTTTTGGAGAGAGAATGTCCCCTCCATCATTTTTACGTTTCATAGGATCAAGAATAGTTGTACTCTCTATGGTAAAATGATTATTCCAAGTAGGATCCTCCTCATTTTGATCAGGCTCATCTTGTTTTTTCAGTTCAATACTTGGAGAGTAGACACTCGATGATCCTGGCAGGCCTTCCAAAGATGGTGTGAATCCTTTCATAATTTGTTTCATTGCATAATCCTCTCTCAAAGATCTATATCTTTCAGTATACTTAAACAAATACTTCATGTACACACAAAAATAAAGAGTTATTTCCAACGACGAAAGTAAAACAATAATATGATATTTGGTAGTTGGAAACCTCCAATCGATGAAAGCAATAATGACCAATTTCATTACCAGATTAATAATGCATGCAGAAGCACTAATAATGAAAAATATGCAGTTGGCTAGATGAAAGTTCAATATGTATCTGCCCTCTTGAAAGCACTCGAGGAAAATGAAAGACATCAAACTACTTGCTGACAGGATCAAGATACCAAAGGTTGCAACTCTACCCAAATAGAATGGTTTTATTAACGAGTCAAGATTATAACGAGTTGGCGAAACAGCCGGAATATAGAATAAGGCGTAAAGGAATTGCCTTATAAAATTTTGGGCAGTGTCGTCACTCTTAGAAGGAAAGACCAAATCAAAGTAGTTACCTTTTTCAGTTAAAGGTCTGGTAATCATTTGGCTGATGAAAATATCATCCCTGTCAAACTTTTCAGTGGTAAAATTGAATAATCCTTCTTTCAAAACTAAAGAAATACAATCAGAGTTCCAAACAATTTCTGGTTCCACAGCAATCGTTGTGGTTTCTTGGTTTTCCAAATACTCTGACTCTCTAAAAATGTAGATATTTCTGATTAAGTCGAGCAATATTTTATTATCAAACTGAAATATTTTACCGTAAACACTATCATAAGAGTATGAGGGGATTTCATCTGCTCGTGAAAGGACGTTGATAATATCAACTGGGGGAAATATATAACGGAAACCAGAAAGATAGAAATAATTAAGAAGGCTGAAAACTAAAAATATGGACAAAGGAACAGCTAGGAAATAGAATCTCTGACTCTTGGATTTAATCTTCCAATTGTTAAAGTGCCTTTGCTTGCTAAAATCGAGCTTTCTTTCGGCAGTATCTCTATGTGCCCAAAATTTGGAAAAATCAAGTAACATTTGTGCTAGGATTTATAGTTGAAAGCTGTTGAGCTTAAGAATATTTTCAAAAGAAGTTTGATTTGACATGAAGATCTTCTCAAGTCTTCAGTTAGTTTGTCCTCTAACGACGATAAATTCTTTGTTTGTGGTGTAACATTTTTTTTTTTTCATTTGTTGAAGTATTGTTTGCAGCCACTATTTTGTGCTCCAAAAAAAAAAAGAAGGAACTGTGAAGAGAAGAGACAGACTAAGATATACAAGTGAACCAATACTACTTTTCGATATTCATTAATTAATTATTAACTTTTTTATTATTTACATTTATATAACTATATATTACACTATAAATCATCAGGAATATCAGGTAAGTTGCTGAACAATTCAACTAATTTGCTGGTATTGAACACATGCTCCGGGGGTGGTCCGAAATAACCAGCATTAGGCAAGATTTGTAATAGATTGTAAACTGTATTCCCAATGAAGCCATGCTGATTTGATGGAGCAGGTTTGATTGGTGCATCATTGTTCACAGCTGATGTTTCAGCTTCGGGTGTATAATTATCCAGCGTAGATTCGATCTTCCTTTTCTTGACACTACTTTTCAAATCACGGTCGTCATCATCTTCAACCTCTTCTCTGCCGAGATCATATTTACTGATCACGTCAAAGCTTTGGTTCTTGTATCTATCACCAAACAATTCTAATGGGTCGTCATCTGGAAAAAACTGCTCGTATCTGTTTTCTAGCGATTTTACGGTATCTATATCGAGATAGTTACTAGCAAATTTAACATATTTTTTAATGATTTTTTTCATGTAATATTGGTTTTGTTCAACGTTTTTAGTTTTGGATTTCTTTTGATATATATCTATAGTAGAATGAGACAAAACTTCTGTATCGTTGGTAACCTCTTTTAACAAATTTGTAACTGCACTTTCAAAGAATACTTTTATACTCTCGACTGCATTTGTCAATACTAAATAATTCAAATACGCTAATAAGAATTCACCATTAGTACTGTAAATTTTCATAGCTAACTTGAAAATTTTATCAGCTGTTTTCTGTTTATCAGCATAATATTCCATCAATGCATTTTCTGTATACAACTGATAACCTAAACTTTTATAATTTTCTCGTGCTTGCTTGAAGACAGCACGAGATTCTTTTATACCTTCAGCTCTTTTACTTAATATCATTAATCTGGTATATATTAAGGTTATCAATTTGCTTAACTCATCATGTTTGTCTTGTAACTCCAAGAGACCATCTGCCTCCGCCTCTGTATATTTCGAAGAGAGATCTTGAGCTTTATCACCATCCATCTCTTCATCATCATCACCTTCGTTATTGTTTTCGGGTTCATCATTTCCATTGAGATTTTTATTTGCTGAACCATTTGAAGATTTCGACTCCAAGATTTTTTCAATTTGTTCAGTAACAACGTTATCATCTTTGACATAAACGTCTATTAAATTATTTAATGTTGCGGAAGCCTTGTTGAAACTATTATCTTTCTCATACATTTCAGATAACTGAAACGATAAAAGAAAACTGTGGTCATTTAATTTGAGAGCTTCTTCGGTTTGTTCAATACACTTAGATAAATTTGCTTCTTCATTATTACTTAATAAAAACTTATTGAATCTAAACCAAATTTCCGGTACTAGAGGCAAAGTTGAAATTGCTTGTATATAAACATATTCGATCCTTTGACGAACAGAAGCAATTTCCTTCAAATTTAGTTTATTTTTCTTTTCCAAATCTAACCAATTAAACCATAATTGAGTCTGCTCAGAGACTAAACCAGTCTTATCAGTAGTAATTTTTAGAGGTATTAATTCTCTTTTCAACAGGTGCTTAGTAACATTATGCCATTCAGTATTCCAAGATCTTGCATCCATAAAAGCAGTTGATTTTTCAGCAATGAATTTACTAGCAGTAGCTGTGTTGACTTCATTTTCCCATTTGGTATAAGATGTCCACATACTTTCTATTTGTTCACTTGGAATTGATAAACACCTCTTATAAACTTTTCTTATTAAATCTGTCTTTTGTTGTTGTTCCCAAGTTGCAGCTGGAGTCCAAAACTTCAAAAATTCAACGTAGTCATTCCATAAATCACTACTATTGATATCTATACCGACTCTTGCAACAGCAAATTCAAAAGCCTGAATTACAACTCCACGAGCCTTCTCACCACCTGTGATAACATCGTTTACACGACGTACATACGATACGTACAAACGACATAATTCGACATTATTAGTAATAGTAAGACATCTTGGAAATAATTGTTGAACCTTTTGAAATTCTCCTCTATTCAATTCATAGTTTATATAGCTATGCCATTGAGCTCCCTAGAAAAAAAAAATTATTTGTTAGTATTTGAAAATTTTATTTACGAAACAATCCCGAGGTACATATATATCGGACTGACTTAAAATGATTATGATAGCTCCCTGTCTCTCCAAAAGGAGTATTCAAACGAACATATTGACAACGTATCAGAAAAATCTGGAAATAAATTGTGAACATATATATAGAAGTGTAACGAGAATAAGAACAACAAGAGATGATAATAATTTCAAAGGGTGCACTTGAAGCATTACCTATGAATATTAATAATCGGAACCTCTTACCTGTTGAATTCTCTTTGACATCAAATGACAAACATTGGATTGATTAACATCAATTAGATAATTCTAAGAAAATTTAAAATAAAGAAAAATTAAAAAAAAAGGTATCTTTTGTCATTTTGATCGTTGTTGAAAGTCTGTCTATATATAAAGAGTGAGAAGAATTGAAATATATTGAAACACAACGCTAGAAGTAAAGAAGTATACCAGATACTTCATAAAGTTGTGGTTTATTCATAACTTATATATATAATAAAAAGAAAGAAAGTAGTATCATAATTATTTTCGTTATCGTTATCATTTTCGTGGTATCATAATCATTAATCAGTGGAGTATATAAAAGTCATTAATCAGTGGAGTATATAAAAGTCATTAATCAGTGGAGTATATAAAAGCCTCAGGATATAAAGAATGATCTGTTTTTATTTCAGATTCATTAAATACATACATCAAACTTAAAGATGGATAAATATTTTTCAAAAACCAGTCTCACTTGTTCTTCTTTATCCTTAGCAAGGACTTGTTTGATTAATTTATACCATTTGTCATGGTCTAATGGATTGATCTCAACATCTTCCTCTAATTGTCCTATAATATCTAGAGCCAATCGTTTTTTATTTTGAGATGTGGTGGCAGACATGCTAGTTGGCATTTGAGATAATGGGCGTTAAATAAAACCAGTTAAGGATATTAAACAGAATATTAATGACACTAAACACTTAACAGCAAAACTGGATCTGGAAATAGGGATGGATCATATAATAGGAAAGTATTGGTTCGTTGATTGATGAAGAGAGAATGTTGTTGCTGGTCAATTTACTTCAAGGAAAAAAAAAAAAGAACGAAGGAAGAGACAAAAAAGTTGTTTACACCGATGTCGCCACAAATGTCGTGTCGTACTAGATTTTAGCATGCGACATTTGTTTGTCTTCTTTTTCAAAATTTGGAATATATAACTCTAACTCCTCCAACAGCGTTTAACAATTATAACTGGATAGAAGATGTTGGAACTACATGTATGGGGAGCCAAAGGAGCCATATCGATTATATCGCCAGAAAGTTTAGCGAGTTCGTGGCTATTGGAAATTCATTTAGGTCCATTACAAATACCATTCAAGATCGTGACATCGTGCAATACCAACTTATCAAATACTGAAGTATTACCATTACTTATTGATCAAAATGGAGACAAACACGAAGGGTACTCCAGTATAGCGATGTACCTTTCGAACAAATACCCTGATAACCAGAGCACACGCTTCATACCTGATTGTGAATTAACCAAAAGACAACAATTGATCAATATAAGTTTGATATCATTTATTGAAAATAAATTGAAATACTTAAATGAGTACAATTTATATATCAATACGAAAAATTATGAAAAGTATACCAGAAAACTATTTCAAAACTATTTCCCGTTCCCCATGATGTATAATCAGCCATTAAAATTCTTTCATACTGCGCAAGATCAAGTTAAAGTCGTTGGATTAAATGCAAATAAAATTGGATTTTTCAGCGTATCGGGGAATTTAGAAGAAGTTATACCAGAAACAGAGTATTTCAACGATAGTATTACCGATGATGAAGGAGATGATGATTCAAGAGATAACGTTGCCGTTACTACTTTGCATGAAAAGCAATTACTTGCCAAATCGAAAAAGAAAAGTTTAGTTAGAGAACTGAAAAATTCAATGAAATGTTTAAATTTAATTAACTCTTATACCAACCACTTTATTAGGTTATTCAAAGAACTTCAACCTGCCAGTGAATATTCATATTTATTCAGTGACTCAAACAAACTTACCTCTTCTGAATTACTCTTATTGGCTTATATTCAATCTCTAACCAGTAAAGAGCTACCAGACCGGTTTATTTCTAATTACTACAGCTTGAAATTCCCCGACTTCATCAAGTTTTCAACGGGTGTTATCGATGAACTAAACCTGCAATTAAAACCTAATCACTTCCGTGAACCACAAGGTGAAGAAACACCTAGCTTATGGAATGAAATCAAGTTTGTTACTGGCTTTACCAAGTACTAATAAACATCTTGTAAATACTTGCGGGTAACGCTAACTAAAGTCCTCACTGAAAAAAAAAAATAGTATAAATATCAGAGAGAATCCTGCTGAAAAAAAAAGAAAAATTTTGCTGCTATTCGATACCAATAAAATCAAATAAACAGAAAGTTCCAACTAAACATATAAAGATTAATTGTAGATTCTCTTTCTCTGGGTGGGTTTCGGGCTCACCACTTTTTTTTTTTTCTTTCTCTTTTTGGCAAACTCAGCATAGTTTCATTTTATACCATTATACTTTATTCATGTATTCAATGATGGAATTTACTTGCCATAGATCAAAACTGTATTTCGTACCATTGTGGGTATCTATCACGTTCCAATCTATTGAATGGATAGACTTTTACTGCCCACTCTCTGGTGAAATCACATAATTTGTTGTAGATTTGTGTAGCTAATCGGTTTGTTCGGACTAAAACAAAGAAAAAATGGAAAAAAACGAAAAAAAATCTTTGAAAAATCAGAGGAGGGAGAAAAAAAGACTTTAAAAAAAAAAGAAAACGCGATTAAAAATGACAACTGGAAAAGTTATAGTTGTTTACTTTTGATTTGACTAGTTGAAGAAGAATACTGATCAAAGATCGATAATGAAACTTTCAGGATTGTTGACATTGGCAGTGATATTGGCTGCCACTGTAAAAGCTGCTGCAGTTCAAGTTGTTGACCCGCTCATTACTGACTCCCCAACATCCCATCTTGAAAAAAGATACAAGGGGAAGATCATCAATAAGGAGTATCAAAAACAACTAGAAGAACAACAGAGAATAGTTGATGCTAAGGATACCGATTCGTCATCTACTGTTCAGAAACCATGGGTCAGAACCATTTATGAAACCCAAGTTGAGATTGTTACCCCAACTGTCATTGCCGGTGTTACTTTCAGTGCCAAACCTCCCAAAACCACCGATGGATTAGAACCATGGATATCTTTGAATAAGGATGGATCACCCAAGACCATTATGCCTCAGAATAAGAATGGACGTATCAAGAAGGCATCACCCACTTACGATACCTGGTTTGCTACTCCAACCACCATTCGTCAAACCAAAGAAGAGCTTAAAGCGCATAATATGGAAGATGGACAAATTCATGAAGAAGTTCAATACATTGATGAAGATCAAACGTATCAACTGTTAAATCCATTAATGAGATGTACACCTGATTCATATACTAATAAAGGGTTGGGTAAAGATATTCCAACCGAACCATTTTGTACTCCTCGTGATAATGCGGTATTAAAAAGAGATAAGACTTATTTTGTTACTTGGTATTCCAAATTTTTTGATAAAGATGTTAAAGATGTAAAAATTCATTTATCTTATATTAAAGAAAAGGCCATATTTAAAGGTACCAAACGTGAAGATGTTAATGGTACAAAACGTGAAGATGAAGATGTTAAACGTGAAGATGTTAATAAAAGATCATCAGTTATTGAAAATGGAGGTACCGTTCAACAAGCATCATTTTTCACATCCGAATGGTTATCAAATGATCAAGGTTTTTATCCATTAACCATTTTACCAGAATGGTTTGGACCAAAAGAATTTGAACGTAAAGTCTTATTAAGTATTCAACCTGATAATGTTCCAGATGATGAATTTAATGTAATGGAAAAATATGTTGTTATTGAAATTGCCATTGGAGCAAAAGTAAATAAAGAACATCTTACTGATTTAAAAAAATTAGAAGAAAAATGGAGAGCTCAACAAGTTGATGGAGAAATTGATGAAATCATTGAAGGTCTTGATTATGAAAAATATATTGTTATGTTAACTATGCCTACATGTGTTGCAATTGCAGCATTAGGAATGTATTTATTCGTTTGGATCAATAAAAGAAATACTGATTTAAGTCACGTCAAAAAGAGAAAATTTGCTGGTAAAAATACAACCCATAGAAGAATTCCTTTTAAGAAAAAGGCTAATGGTTATAGTGAATTACCTCAATATAATGAAAATATTGAAATGTCTAAACGAGATTAACATCTTAGATATTAATCTTACTGTTTTGTTTAACCAGTTTTCATATTTGAAAGTACATATTCATACATACATATACATAGTCTACCAGTACTATCAATTTTACTACCCAAATACAATAATTTCAATATAGTCCCCTTAATAGTATAATAACCTTATAGTTACACTGTAAGTACCTTTATGTAAGATTCATCTTATCGATAGTTTACTTGGTTGTAAATTCATTTATAAATTAGTATGGGCATAACCACTGGGGTCCTACCTAATTTTTATTGTTTGTGTCATTACTACTAAGAAAAATGATAATAAGCCCCTTACAAAGAGAAAGAAGAAAAAAAAAAAAAAAACATACACCAATTTGACTTGATCCCATATATAAACCTGGTCTTGCTATTGATCTCTTACTTCTCCTTGATCTCTTTTCCCCATTTCTATCTTACAATAAATCAGATTAACAAATTGGTTTAATTGCTAACTAACTTGTTCTTTTTTTATTTATTTTGGCTTTTTTGCCTTTAGCTGTCAAAAATTTTTTTTGTCCTCGCATTCCATCTTTATCAAAAGAGGGCAACACCTTTTTTTAACTTTCAATATAGTGGATTCCTGTAAATATGTTGGATCTTGTTACAAATTGGGGTCAAGGTTGGAATTTAACCATCCTATCATCCTGTCTATGTGTTTCTGGTTGTTTTGTTATATTTTTCGATGATATTTATACACTTTTATTCCCTGCTTTCATTACCAAACGGTATAAAATTCAATTAAAACAAAATTTTACATTTTTAAATGGTCTGTTAGGATTTAGTGCTGGTTGCCTTTTATTTACTTCTCTTTTCCGCTTGCTACCAGAAGCATCTGAATATATCAATAACTCTGTTGATGAAACAAATCCTGATCTTGAAAAATCCTTGAATAAAAAATTGATTTTGTCTTATATCATTGGTATTCTGATTTGTCTTCTGTTTAATTACGTCTTGCATTTGATTACTAGTGAGAGTGTTGTTCATTGTAATCATGGTGGTGACCTGTCTGATGACGATGGTCTTCTGGGTCATCATGACCATAGTCATAAATATGATCTTGAATCAAACCCTTACCAAGAGGATAGTAGTTCTGAACATAATCACCATTACCATGAACATAGTCATGAACATAGTCATGAACATCCTCATGAACATTCTCACGAGCACAGTCACGAACTCACTCAAGACCATAGTCCAGACTTTGCTGTTTCTGTTGATCATATTAACGAAACTTCACCCTTACTTTCAAACACTCCTGGCTCAACCATTGATCGTAAGGCTTCTACAAAATCATTCCTCCATTTATTAACTCCTTCGGTTAAAGAGATTGGTGAATGTAAAGGGTATTCATCGGCTGAACTTTGTTTATACCAACATGACTTGGAATTAAATAACGTTGATCATAATGGTCAACATCATGAAGTCAATATTGTTGATCACGAAGATCATGAACATAACCACAACGACCACAGCAATACCGGTGGTGATCATCATCATCACGAACACAATCATACTGTTCCGGCCCATTTACATTTTTGTGAAATCCCTTCTTTAAAGAGCCCAACTGATTCAGTTCCTCAAAGTAATACTATAGACCAACCAGTGATCTCAACACAACCTTCCACCCATGATCATATTGATCATATCAATCATAAAAATGATCATCATCACCATATCAACTCACCCCTCTCCAGGCTATTACTAATTGGTATTCAAACTACTTTGGCAATCACCTTACATAAATTTCCTGAAGGTTTTATCACTTTTGTTACATCAGAAACTAATCCTGAATTGGGTATTTCAATCTTCTTAAGTCTATTGTTTCATAATTTTGCTGAAGGTTTCTCAATGTGTTTACCCTTGTATTATCTGTTTTCACAATCAGCCAATAAAAATTATGCTAAACTAAAAGCTGTCGTCATTAGTGCTTTGTTGGGGGGATTATCCCAACCTTTGGGTGCATTGGCCGGGTTTTTCTTCTTGAGATTCAACAACAAGAAAGATATTGATATTTATCAATTAAATTTGATCTTTGGAGTTACCTTGGCCATCACTAGTGGATTCTTAAGTGTTATTGGTTTATCAATGTACGGATCAGCAGTATCATTTAATGGTGGGTCTCTGAATTTTGTAATGCTCTGGTGTCTTGTTGGTATGTCTCTAATTGGATTGCTGACCATCGTATCTTATGAATAATACTCTATCTTTATATACTACTTTTGTAGACAATTATCCTCTTAATATGGATTCATTAAGTACCCTCTTCGTACCCGTTTGCAGTAACTCTCTTATCGGTATACCCTGCATAAAAAAAAAAGACGTACGTGCTCACATTTACCCGTGCCCACGCAGCAGCACAAGGGTTTCTGTGCGTACATCTGGGCATGGGTTTCCCACTTGGGTAATCTAAGGTCACGTGTGCATAATGGATGACCCAATTAAAAAGAAACAAAGGAAAAAAAAAAGAGAAAGAAAAAAAGTATGCTGTTTGTGCTGAATTATCAAATTAGATTTGATGTTCAATACTCCTTCTTCTTCCTACTTACCTTTACATATTATTGCATCCTATTTTCTCTTTTTCATTCTGTTATTACATTTCCATATAATATTATCATATTATTAGTACACTTATCTAAACTTACTACGTGTTACTTTAATTTGCGACCACCCCATTTCTTTCCCGCCGTCGCCCTTTTCCTTTTTTTGCTCTTTCTTTGTCTTGTTTCATAGTTTCAAGATTGTTTGATTTAAAGAAGCTCACACTATCGGTATTTGTATATATGTGTATCATCATTAATCTATAGTAATAACTAACCTGATTCCAATACTTCATTCGACCTGTCCATCATTCCAATCCATTTCTTTTTTTTCTTTCTGTTATAAAATATGATGGCACACGAATTACCACCAGCAATCCTTCAAAAAAACTCTGCTCACATGTCACACGCTCCTCAAAAAAATTCGAATAATCAAAAAACCAATAAACATAAACCAGCCAAGTCTGGTGAGCGTAGGTTACCAAACGGTGCTCAAGTTGATTTTGGTCATGGTTCTTCTAAAAAGAAGAACAAATCATCAAATCCAAAGAAGGCTGATAAATTACCTGAATCTTCATTACCTAATGGTTCAAAACCAAAGTTTTATAGTAATGATGCATCATCTGCTCACTCGTCAACAAACTCATTGTCAAATAATCAACATGGTAAACAATCTTTACCAAATGGTGAAAAACCAGTTTTCAATTCTAATGAATCTAGACCTCATAAGAAATCAAATTCTATAAAAGTTCCTACTTTACCAAATGGTGATAAACCTAATTTCTTTAATGACTCTACGATTACTCCTGAAACTACTTCTAAACCTAAGAAATCTGGTAAATCAACTAAAGATGGTAAAAAACAACAATCACAACAACAACAACAACAACAAGCAATCATTGAAGAAACTTATGCTGGCTCATCATTTCATTCTTCTCCTGCTGCTCTTAACTTACCAAAACCATCATTTAAGACTTCTCCCAAAAATAATAACAATGTTAAAACATCAACTAGTGGTTCTTATGAAAGCCAAAGTAGTGGCTCTTCTAGCAGTGGTTCTCCAACTCTGCAACCGCAACAACACTTGCAAACTCCAACCCAGTCGTTCATACCCACTGGGCCCGCAACTGGACCCCCAGCAGGTCCTCCTCAATATCCAGTCACTATGTATCCTCCGGGACCTGGTTATCCCAGCTACCCTCAACCGGGTTTTACTTATCAAGTAACACCACAAGGATATATTAATTACCAGTACCCTCATGGACCGGCTCCACCAATGCATCATGCTGGTGTACTCCACCCGCAAATGGGCTACCCAATGATGAATAGCCATTCATTTCCTGGTGGTTTCCCACCTGTTCATGGGCATCCATCGCATTCACAATCTCAACCTCAAATCCAGCACCCTCAACAACCTCAAGGTCAAAAAATCACTTTTAACGAGTTGTTAGGATCTTCTGGGGTTTGATGATTTACTCGTGTGTTTGCCCTATCTAGTTTGCTTTTCTAATTTTTTTTTATCATCCATTTTGTTTTGTTTTGCTTGTTTCGTTTTGCTTTTTATATTTTTTTTTCCCGAATCCTTGATTTCATATTATTCATCAACAGAAGTTCACACCCCATCATTTTATACGTATTACTTATCTTAAACCTGGAAGATACTTTAAGGAAATTGTTTGTGCGTGTTTTTTTTTTTTTGGCATTGCCTTATTAAGTTTTATTTCTACAAATTTATCAAATTTGCATCCATTATATTATACTTTATGATGTTATGAGGCTCTATTTTTTTCTCCTGTTTATTCTTTTTTGTTTTGTTATTGTTTTTTGCTACACACTTGGGATTATATAAATTTCTTACCCTTGTTATCCTTATTTCTTTGCTATCTTTTGATTATACTTCTAAACTAATTCTCAAATATCTTATTACCTTCTTTGTTTATCCAGCTTCATT
>JAJMOB010000015.1:141511-232728 GCA_030444945.1 Hyphopichia fennica
TTTTTTTGGATTCTTTTACTTTTTTTTGCTTTTTTTTCTTTTTCTTTTTCTTTTTCTTTTTTTTTTTTTTCTATAATTGTTTATATAGCTTGATCATCAATAAGTGTCTATTGAATTATTGATGTCTATTAGTATAACACGAAGAACTCTAGTATCACAATATTGTGATACCTGATATTATAAATTATTGTGTTTTTCAAAGCTGTAACAAAACCTATTTTCCAATCTAGAAATTCTAGAAGATCACTCAAAAGTAGAGATGTTTGATTCAAGTGACGACTATGTAGTAACCACTATAGTCCACTATAATCTAGATGAATGGTTAGTTGCCTTTTTCGCTCGGATTGTTTTAGGTTCTACCATTCATGGAGAATACAAAGAAGACAAAGCATCTTTAAAGGGTTCTGATCGTAAGCATGTAGGAATAGGCCCCTTTCTTGCTATCGGATATCAATTTTGCTTACCTTGAAGTAATACTGTTTCTCATTTCTCATAAGTATATATATACGTATGTATTCATCTACATTCTGAAGTATTAGAGAACACAATAAAGAAAGATACTCAAAACTGAAGTTAAAAATTAAAAGTAAAACTAAACCCAAAATTAGAATTAACGCATCGCCGTATTGAAATAAAACTTTTCACAGCCATACTCGACTCTACCCTGTACTCTGTTTGAATCAGCCCAAACAGCCAATAGAACTGAGATGGTTCTGTTGGACGGTCAAGGTCAAGGTCATCTGTAAGTGATGGCGAAAAAAAAAAAAATTTGGTTTGATCTCCGAAATGGTATCGAAATATCTCAACTTTTATTTGACTCTTAAACTAATTCAGATTAATTAAAAAACAATTTAATAATTACAATACGATCTACTACATGAGCTAATAGCTATTTGCGAAATAATCTAGTTAGATATTACATAAATTTCATCGTATTTTAATCACTCATTTCCTATTTTGTTTCCTCTTTGTTTTTTTTGTTTTTTTTTTTGGTCTTTCTTTTGCATTTTTTTATTTATAAGTTTGCTAGTCCTTCTTCTTCTTTTTTTTTTTTGCCTTATTCTTTCGTGATAGCTTATTTAGTTCAGAGATAGTTTCGGTCATCCACATTTGTTGATAAATTTCAGTAGCAAGAAATAGACGGAAAAAAAAAAAGAAAAAATCGAAAAAAACGACAAAGACATCACCAGAAAAAGAAAAATAAACAAGAAAGGGAAAAAAAATACACACCTTTTGATACTTTTATTTGACGCAACTCAAGCCTACACAACAACAAATATATCATGGTTACAGGTAAAGAGATCAGAATCATAGCACTCTTGGTGTTAGACACTGCTTTTTTCCTTTTAGAAGCCATTATTGGTTATTCTGTTCATTCATTGGCATTAGTTGCTGATTCGTTTCATATGTTAAATGATATTGTATCATTGCTTATTGCTTTATGGGCGGTTAAAGTTAAGAATACTAAACCTGCTGATGGGAAATATACTTATGGTTGGCAAAGAGCTGAAATTTTGGGTGCTTTAATCAATGCCGTTTTCTTATTGGCCTTATGTTTTACTATTGTTATGGAAGCTATTCAAAGATTTTTTGAACCAACCGAAATTAACTCTCCAAAATTAGTCTTGGGAGTTGGTATTGCTGGTTTGATTAGTAATCTTGTTGGTTTAGTTTTGTTCCACGATCATGGCCATTCTCATGGTGGTGGGTCGAGTCATGGTCATTCTCATGGTGGTGCCTCTGTCGACGAAGAAGCTCATGTTGGTGAAGAAAGCTTCCCTCACAGTGTTTCACAAGAAGAAAGTGATGAACAACATGCCCATGAACATGAACATGAACATGGTCATGGTCATTCTCATTCTCATGAATCTTCTCCATTGGTTGATGAATCAAATAGAAATGGATCAACTAGTAATTTCTCTGATTATTTTCCGGAAAATGTCGTTCAAAGATATGATAGTGAAGCAACCCCATTACTCGATAAACAACAAAATCAAAAAAGAGCCAAAAAAAGAAAATCAATGAATATGGAAGGGGTATTCTTACATGTATTGGGAGATGCTTTAGGTAACGTTGGTGTTATTGTAACTGCTTTGTTTATTTGGAAAACTAATTATTCCTGGAGATATTTAACTGATCCTTTAGTCTCATTATTCATTACTTTAATCATCTTTTCATCTGCTTTACCATTGTGTCGTAAATCTTCAAAAATTTTATTACAAGCTACACCACCAAATGTCAATTCAAATTTAATTGTGGAAGAAATTATGAAATTACCTTCAATTAAATCCATTCATGATTTCCATGTTTGGAATTTAAATGAAGATATTTTAATTGCTTCATTACATTTAGAATTAAATGATGAAGATCGTAATAATTCAACTATTTCATTACAAGATGGTTCAAATATTGAACAATTCAATAAATTTGCATTTGTTGATGCCGTTAAACAAGTTAGATCAATTTTACATCGTTTTGGAATCCATAGTGCAACTATTCAACCAGAATTTTTTGCTTTAAGACATTCAGATAGTAGTCTGGATGATCATGAACATACTCATTTTGATGACATTCAACCTGGTTTAGCTAAAAAGCCAAGTGCTTATGGTGCCACCAACAAACAAACTTGTGCTGTTGATGATGTAGCTGGTTGTGATAATGATTGTTTGAAAAACTAGAGAACGATTTTTTGATTTTTAATTATTCTTCTTGAAACAAACTAGAAACAAAACTAGAAACAAAGTAAGAAATTATCAATCATTTCTCTTCTATCAAATTTTATTTATACTTATATCTTTACTTCTACTTTATGTTTTTTACATTTCCTAGTTATTTTCTTTTTTTATATAGTTATGTTGAGATTAAATTACTCCTTAATGACGAATAGTTTACGAAATATTGTCTCCTATTGAAAAATGAACAACATTGCGTGATTCTGGTACCTTTTAATAATTCGAAAAATATATAACACTACGAAAAATATATAATACTTACAATTAACAAATGTGGAAATGTAAAATACTACAATTAACAAATGTGGAAACGTAAAACATTACAATTAACAAAGGTGGAAACGTAAAATCAATCATTAAAGGAATATACAGGGTCATTCATAAAGTAAGTACTAGGATTTGGCACTTGAATAACTTAATAAACTAAGGGATCGTCTTCTATTCAAACTATTACGTCTTTCGTCAAGTTGTTTAATAGCTGATGATGCGTTAAGAGAACGAAATGAAGTCTTCTTTCTCAAGCTAAATCTTTTACTGTATTTACTTGAACCAGAGTCTTTTTCTTCTGATTTCTTGTTTTCACTAAATGCATTTAGTAAATCATAAGAATCATCATCTTCTTCTTCTTCTTCATCTTTTTCTTCTTCATCATCATTTTCTTCTTCATCTTTTGGGATTTCTGCTGGTGCTACTGTTTTCAATTCTTCAATTTGCTCCTCTTTATTTTCGGTAGTACCGTCAATATCGGAATGGAATAAAACAGGAGTTGTTTCACTAGAGTTATGAAGTTCTTCTAGTTCGTCAATCTCGTGCATTAGATCTTCGTCTAATGCACCGGGTTTCCCATTATAATCACTGAAACCTCTTGGAGATTGATCTAAAGTCGACACTGATGAAGTATCATCTCTATTTTGTAATGAAAGTATTGAATTTGTAGATTGGGTTGAATCATCAGAAATTGAATGACTATGGCGTTTATTTTCACTCGACTGATAATTAATTAAATGACGAACAAGGAAATCATCATCTGTGGAGAGGGGGGGTACGTTTATAATGGATGATGGATTCGAAGTTGAATGAGGGTTTAACGAGGGAGTTTTTGATTTTGGTTTAAGGGAAATTTTATTTGAAACTTGAGGTAAATTAAAGGAAGATTCATTACTAAACCAAAGTAATAAATTAATTAATTTATTAAAGAATTGAATCCAAACCAGTTCAAATTCAATTGTATAAAGTTTTCTTCCTAATAATTCAATGATTGTTAAATTAAAACTTTCACCTAGTAATTTATATTGATAATTATTGATATCCCATATTCGACTATTAATTTTACATAATCTTGAAATAACATCATTAATTGCTTCTGAAGTTTTATTAAGGTTTGAAATAATACAAGTTAATAACTCAATTAAAGAATCTGTTTGATAACGAAATCTTATAATATGAAATTCAAATTTTTCAATTTCTGATTCTATATTGAGTAAATTTGAATTATCAATAGAATCTAATGAATTTTTTGAAAATTGTTCATATTTAAGTATATTACCACAAAGTTTTAATTGAAATTCATAAAGTTGTAAGAATGAATTTGGTGATTTTTCAACTTTAGAACTTTTCGTTTTGATACTACCAGAACTGGTAGTACTGCCAGTACTACCGGTACTACTAGTAGTTTTAACGGTTGAGTTGGTAGGAACGGGAGTTAATGCATTTGTAGTGGAAGATGATGATCTAGCATGTTTGAAATCTCTGGTTATAGAATACGAGAGGGAAAGGCTATTTCTTCTAGAGTCTGATTTTTTGACTGAAGACGGAGATACACGCTCGGTTGGTGGTTTGGAAGATGCCGAGGGTTTTGAAGGTGATGATGATGAAGTTGGAGGCGATGGGATTTTCACTAGGTCTAGGAGGTTCCATATTTTCTTTATACATGATATTTCAGCCTGAGAGAAGGTGAAGTTTGGTGATGGGGTATTCGAAGCTTTGAGTGGCACAGAGACCAGCTCTGTTATCAAAGACATTACGTGAACTTGGTGAGCTTGACTTGTAAGTGAACGATATGTTAAGATGCAAGTGAAGAGCTTAGTAAAAGAAGGGGACTAAATAAAAAAGATTTGATAAATTTGATAAATTTGAATAAACACATTAAAAAAGAACAAGCAGACTACCAACATATATAACACGAAACAGACGATTCAGTAGAATCTCTCCTCATAGTATTAGTCTAGCCTACTGTACTTAATATACCTGCATGGACGTATCCCACCTTTAAAACTGGTAGTATAATTATAAGAATTATATAATTAATCCAAGACCTAACAATAGTCAAACAATGTCCAAACAAAGACTAAGGTACAGCAGAGTACATATGGGGGTATTCATAAGGAAATAATGAAAAGGAAAAAGAAAAACAAAAGGTAAGAATACGCCATTCTTTTGTCAAAAATGGTTTTGCATTTTTTGCATTTTCCAGTTTTTTTTTTCTTTTTTCTTTGGCGTTGATAATTTTACCTCTTTTCGGTCGCGCGTGAAAAGAGCCAAAAGCCAAAAAAATGAATTAAAAAGCTGTTTTTGTTACTGGCTCCTTGTATATTGTACGAAGATATTGTCCTGTGCATATTTGCTGGTTGAGAAGTTTACCAATATCGTTGATTAACCTGAAGAGCTAGGGAAGAGCACCCTTTTCTGATGAATTGAAGCAAAAGGGAAATATTACAAAAAGGTATGGGACAAAGTTGTATTCAAGATTTTTATGCAAGCGTATCAATAATCTAGTGTACTCTGCTCCTGGTATAATCTTATGTTTGATCACAAAATGTAACGGTCTCTAGTCTCATAATCAATATTCATATTGATATTCATAATCATATTCATAATCATATTCATATTGATATTGATAGTCAGTCAGTCAGTCAAGTCAGTATTCGTCAAAATACATGGGCTAAAACATACATTAGACTAATAAAAAAAAATACACCAACCCGGCAGCAAGTAGTATACTGCCTTATTGAGTTAAATATTTAAAGTGAAGAGAATTGGATGTAGATCTTTTAAATTTTATTTAGTAGTCGATCTCGCTGACTTAAGGCTAAACCTAAATGTAATATTTCTAATTTCCAAGACTGGATAAGAAGGAGTAGAAAATATTTAGAAATTTTATAAAATTAGTTTGATAATTTTAAATGGTAAAGTTAATATTTTCGTATCGTTTGCTGCCAACATCCTCATTGATACCTTGTAAATTCTTATAAAAATAAAGTTAAATAGAACCCTTGGGTTAATACTAAAGTCGTAACTTTATCATTATTATTCAATACCAATTTCTTCGTATGAGGTTGAATCTTGCTTCCACGCCTCTACCACTACTACTAATGCTACTAGTAGTAGTACTACTCTTACTACTCTTTCTCCTGTAACTTCTGTAACTTCTATCTAACAATAAAGGGGGACTCGTTATTGTAACTATTGACCATATGGAAAAGTGAAAATTTTACATTTAATACCAAATGCGTGTCTGTGTTGTTTATTACCCCTTTCGGTAAATTACATAACGGTTACACCCGTGCACCCATACAATTTGATAATTTAGAGGGTTAAAAATACTCCTCAATTTGGCACTAAAACAAAATTACATCAAAAGGGTTAATTTTAGATTACTCGCAGTTGCAAATTTTTATGTTGGGAAATAGCCACTTGCAACATGTATGCCAACATTTGTTGGTACGCTGCCCTTGCAACCATTCATATCTATATATATATATATATATGTCTGTATGTCCATATGTCTATATGTCTATATGTATGTCCATATGTCTATATGTCTATATGTATATATGTCCATATGTCTATACATATAGCTATTAGCAGTATAAGTCAAACAAGTATATCTACAAAATATGTTGATGGCTTTGAAGTTGATTGTGGTCATTTAATTTCTAAACTCTAGGTTTAATACGAATATTTTGTTTGAAGAATGGGGTTCTGGAGAAGCAACCAACTGTACTATGGGAAGTTCGGAATTCATTATTTTTCTTTTCTTCACTTGATCACCAGTATCGTCAACAATCGAACTAAATCTCAATTGTTCATTGATTTATGCCGTTAGACTTATATATAGTTCTACCTTCTTTTATTCTTTCTTATGTTTTCTTATTCTTCTTTGTGATTTGCACTGGATTAGAGAATGTACAACAATTGATAGACGATTACAAATAAATTTAAATTATATTTTTATTTTTATTTTTGAAAGATATACACTAAATACATAAAAAGGAATCGTAAACAATTAAGAGATAAGTAAAAAATAAATAAAAGAAAAAGAAGATAGCCACATAAAAAAGAGAATCCCGTAATAAATTAAAATAACCAACAAAAAAGATAAAAATACAGAGTAACAAAAAGGGAAAAAGGGAAAAAGGGAAAAGAAAAAATTAGTCAGAAATAGAAGATAAAAAAGAATTTCCAAGGGAGGATATAAATAAATAAAAGAGTTTTCCATCTTAAATATCATTGATGATTGACACGTTAAAGTTCGATGTAGCATCTTGGGCACACAATCTTGAATCAATATTTTATCAAATGATATTTGAAGTTAGACCTCCACGAAAAGTTAACATTAGACGATGAAAGAAAACAAAATAATTCAAATTGAATAAGAAAAGTCGGTAATAAAAAATTTCTCTCATAATCAACTGCAATTTCAAATACAACAGTAAACCCAACTTCTTATCAAAAATTAAAAGAACAGAAAGAAAAAAAGAATTGAAAATTTTAAAAGTAAAAGTAAGAAAAGAAAAAAATTTGTATAAAGATCTGATTGGTTTTTTTTTCTGTAGTAGTCCCCTTTCTTGTTCTCTCATTATTTATAAATCAATTGTTGGATCACCGGCATTTCATTAGCAAGTTATTTAAATTAAAAAAAAAAAAAAAAAGCATCATCATTTCTTCATTAGGTGTCATACATCAAATTCTGCTTCTTAAAAGACCTTGTAAGGTACTTTTTGAACGTTATATTTATTTTGAGCACCAGAACGCTTCTTTCTAGACATAAAAGAAAATCCTGAAAGTGATGAACGATTAGTTTCAACTGATTGAATTGAAACTAAATCACTTTGAGACATTGAATAACTTTTAGAATATCTATGATGTTTACCAGATTTTGAAGCAGCAATAGATGGTGGTCTGTTTGATGGTGCACTACCAGCATTAGTATTGGAGTAATTGGTTGCAGCAAATGAAGTCTTATTAGCAGAAGAAAGTTCTGCTCTTGAAGATCTTCTTGAAACTGGTGAACTAGAAGTAGGTTTAGCCTTTGCTGATGCAGCAGTAGCAATAGGGGCAGAGATTTTTTTGTTAGAAGCAGTTGAAGCAGCAGATGATGATGATGATGATGATGAAAATAATGAACTTAATCTTTGTTTGAATGATTTCTTTTCTTTCAAGGCTAATTGTTGTTGTTTGGTATCATGTACTGAAGAAGATTTAACCTTCTTAGGATTATTAAGACTTTGATTACGATAAATACTTGTAGAGTCCAAATTAACTTTTGGAGCATCAAAAGTCTTTAATAAATCAAAACAGCCATCATCAGTTGAAGCAGAAACTAATGAAGCAAGACTTTGTTGTTTAGAAACGGGAGCAGAAACAACTCCACTACTTACAGCAGCTGGAATAGTTGGAGGTTTCATCAAAACATTTTCGGGTTTATTAAATCCAAGTTCTTCCAATTCCCTTTTCAAAACAAAACTACTTCTCATAAAACCTAATGAAGCACGTTGTTGATAAGGTCTTGATAATGAAGGACTCGAACTTGAATATCCCTTATTAAGCATTGGTGAAGACATGGTAGCAGAAGAAATTGAAGATGAACCAGCACCTGATAATGGCTTCATATAACTAATTTCACTTGATTGGGAAGCTTGTCTAGCAGTATGACCCATCTTAAAATTATTCATAAATGGTGAATTAGTAGCAGAATCAGTACCCGAACTAATTGAAGATTTATAATCACTATTATGTAAAGATAATGAAGAAGCACCTGATGAACTAGCTTCATCATTTTCAGACTTATCAATATTTGAATTTGATTCATCATAATTTGATGAAGCATTATCTTCATCGATACTGGAAGCGTAATGAGATGAACCATCATCTGAATCTTCAACAATTGGATCCAAGGCTTGAATACCAAAACTATTTGGATCAAAGACTTGTTTTGGAGTTGGAGTAGAAGAAATAACATTTGATTTAGGTTCGGATTGAGTGAAATCCATAGTATCATCATCAGAAATTGATTCATTATTTAAATTATAATCATCTTCAACCTCACTAACAGAATCTTCAGAAGAAGCACCAACTTCAGCAATAGATGGTTTATTAAATGGAGCACCAATAGAACCACCACCAAAAGAATTCTTTGAATTAGTTGTACTAATTGAAGAATTTCTTGAATGTTTACGACGAGGATCAAAACCAAAAGTTCTTTCAGGTTCTTCAAGATCTTCATCAGAATCAAAATCATCCACAATTCTACTTTGTTTTTTAGTGAATTTTGGTTTAGTTGGAGTTGAAGGTAAATCACGATCAAGAGCAGCTTTCAACTCAGCAGATGAATTCCTTCTAGAAGATCTTGGAGTAATAACTGGTTCATTAGTTTCATCAATTGAAGAGGCAAATGATGATGTTGTTGTTGGTCTTCTTCTAATAGGAAGTGAATCTTCTTCTTCAACCCAAGGTTTTGAAGGAGAGTTAATATTAGAAATTGGAACTTCATTAAGATCATCATCAACTTCACTTCTCATCGATACTGGAGAAGCAGATCCCCTTCTTGACTTTCTTGGATCAAAAGGTTCAGTAGGGGTAGCTGGAGCAGAAAGAGATGAGATGAACGAAGCAGTAGTCAAAGTAGGTTTATTTTGTTTGACAAATGGTTCAGGGATTTTCACTTCAATTGGATCAGGAGCAGAATTTGGTTGCATACTTCTTCTAAATCCTTTATATTTTTCATTACTAGAAAGTTCAATGTGTAAAGTGTTTGTATTTGAGCTTGGTAAAGAAATTCTAGAAGCACGAGCGGGTGCAGGTGCAGTTGAAGGAGTAGGTAAAGCAAGTTTTGGTTGTTGTGATTGTTGTTCTGGTTGTTGTTCTTGTTTTTGAGGAGAAAAAGGTTTTAAAGGTTGAATTGGCTCAAATTCTTCTTCTTGAACTTCTTCTTCTTCAGTTTCAAATTCTCTTCTACCCTCACTTAAAACAGAAGAAACATCACTAGCAGAATCATCATGTTGTAAAATACAATTAGCTAAAAAGATATAAACCTTAATCCATAAAGTTTCTAAACCAGCATGGAATTTACCTTTACCCAACCATTGACGGAATGTTTGAACCAAAGCAATACCCATTGGTTCTAAATATTTAACACCCAAAATAACCATTGAAGGATTTTCTTGAACGAATTCATTCATACAATCTTCCAATAAGTTTATATTATCTAAATACATCATAGTAAAACTAAGCATATCATTAAATAATTTAGATTGTTCACGAATTATAAAATCATTTGATAAAACTGATCTTAATTGTGGATTGGCAGCTAACAAATTACCAAATAATCTTGAAACAAATTCATCTTTATGATATTTATTATTATTTTGTAATTCGGTCCAACTCTTCTTTATGATTTGAATATCACTCTTATTAAGCGTTAGTGACGACATTCTTGAAATTCTTATTGATAATCAGTTATTAATTCAAAGTTATAGTGGTATCAGTAAAAGAATAAAAAAAAAGAATTAGTAGTAGTAATAGTAATTATTGTTTTTGGGGGAAAAGAAGTAACAAGTTAGAATATCAACACAATCATGAAAATGAATTTTGACGAGATATCCATTTTCTTATATATATGTTTATTAATTTAATAGATTAGTTAAAGATAATTTGCAAAATTACTGTATTAGGTATTCAACAACTGTACTCATAATTAAAATGGTTGTAAATTGTAAGTCCTCACTTAACCTAATCGGGTAATTTTTGCATCACCTACTAATTTTTTCCCAATTTTTCCTCATTTTTTCTCATTTTTTCTTCATTTTTTTTTTTTGTTTTGTGTGGACACCGAAAAATCCATAACTCAATGCGGTAATAGACTATATTACCTGAGATTTTTGAGTGGAGTGGCAGAATAAAAATTACCATTGATGGACATTAATTGAATATTGGTGCGTTATTATACAATAAAGTTGGGGATTATACTGTATCATATAATCAAAGGAGGTCCCCTTTTCTCTTAATGTGTGATTACTATGGGTGGTTGAACAATAGTCGACCCCTGCCGTTTTTTTTTTTGGCTGTTTTTTTTTTTTTTAATTATATATGTGAATGTTACTCCATTCGGTTATCTGATGGTAGATATATGATTATTGGCTCGTACTATAGGCTGTGTGTCAAGTGTCAAATGTTACCTGCCATATTTCTCTCGCGTGCCTGTCGCTCTAAAGGGTAATGGTACATGCTAGACTGGCATCTAGGCATTTAATAATTGCAAAATTGCAAAATTGCAAAAATGGCGAAAAAAAAAAATTAAATACAACATTCATTACTTCATTATACAAATACAAAACCTAAACTAAAGATAGAAAAAGTAAAAAACAGAACCAGAACCAGAAAACCCAAACCCAAAAGCCCAAAAGAAAACAAGTAATGACCTAATCAATTACTTTCAACTGATTTAGTCAAATTTTGACGGTGATGATGATCAGCGAATTTATCTTCCTTCTTGATCTCCGGTACTGGTTCTTTGGCGCTTTCAGTTGGAGATAAGGATGGTGAATTGGTTTGACTAGCCATTTTGATATCAACTGAATCCTGATTTGAATTTGTTGAGACTGGAACAGGAGCTATAATAGATTCTGATTGAATTGAAGGAGTTACACTTGATTGAGAAATTTGTCTTTCTAATTTTAATTTTTGCTCTTCACCATTAACCCAATGTTCAGCTTTTTCTAATTGTTCATTGAATACATTGGTTAATTTACCAATCATATCCAAAGATTCTTTGGCAAATACAAATATTTTATCATTGGCTTGTTGTGCAGATGTACTATTTGTTATGGCAGTTTGTTGAATAGTTGCTGGTAATAAAAGAATAATATCACGAATAGTTGATTTTAATTCTAAATTACGTTCGGAATTAATTGAATGAATCGAATTACTATCATGATCATCAACTTCATCATTGGTTGATTCTTGATCAGAAGCATTAAGAGATGAAGGTTTGAAATTTGAAATCAAATGAATAATTTTTTTAACAGTAGCAATAATTTCAGTCTTGGTTTGTTGAGCAGCTTCATTATTTGGTTGATTAGAATCTAATTTAGTATTAGTATCTGAATCATCATTAATTAAAGTTTCAGTAGATACATTATCATCACCATGACCTTCAATTGATTGAACTTTTTGTTTTAATTCTTCATCTTGTAAAGATTTAATACGTTTTTGTTCCTTTTCATTTTCCATATCAGCCATTCTTTTTTGTAAATAAAAAATTTTATTAGTAATATTATCATTAGCTAATTTTAAAATATGAAGACAAAATTGTAATCTTTTTTTGGTTTCATTTTTATTACTTAAAGCTGATGATTTCTTTTTGGATAATTTTCTTCTCTTCTTATTGTTTCTATTCTGAATCTTTTTCTCTAGTTTTAATTGTTTAGCTTGATAACGATTATTTAAATTCAATTCAATCTTATTAACAACTGGAATGGCTGCCTTTTCAACAATCCCTGCAGCATAATTGAAAGGAGCATATTTTCTTTTTTGTTCTTCATAATAAGTAAAAGCATTAGTAACTATAGGATGTTTACTAACTTGATTAACTTTAGTAACCAAAGGATGTTCACGTTGTTGACTATTGGAGTCATGAATCGATAATGAAGAGATTGGTGAGGTAACTCCGGAATGTAAAGATCTTGGAGGTGGAGGGGTCATTGATTTGGTTAATTGGGTTAAAGCTTCAGCAGCACTTACCAAATCATCATTATTATTATTTAGACGTCTTTTATTACCACTAACAACAGTACTAGCACTAGTACTGGTAGTCGAGCTTCCAGTGGTGACACCAGTAATGGAAGTACTGGTTGTGTTACCAGCCACATTACTGGTATTAGTACTAATACTAGCACTTGCACTTGTACTTGAAGAAGCAATTGGCATGGGAATTGGAATTGGAGCTGGCATATAAATAGAATCATACAGAGGAGGTGGAGCAGGTGATGAATTCGATGAAGAGGTAGGACTCAAGGAATCCATTTTATTATTCTCGTTCTCCGTAAGTGAAAGCTCACGCTTAAACTTCCTTGAGCCGGTTATCTGAGTCATTATTAGTATTTAGGAAAAAAAGAAAATACCAGAAAAAAAAAAAAAATCGATTTATGAATTGAATACCACAGTCTCGGGTAAATGTAGAAACACGGCTGGGAAGGGGGATTAAATCAGGAACAGTGGGATTATTTGACTTCTTTGACTTTGAGGAATATTTCTGGATGAGAAAACAAAAGGGTAGTATTAGAACAGAAATATAAGATAATTATGATCTTAAAGGGTGTGTTTTTTTGCTTTAAAAAAAAAAAAGGAAAAAAAGAAGTAATTAATAGTTTATCGGGTTATCTTGTGAAGTTATTCATATGTTTTTTTTATTCTCATGATATTCCATCACCGTAAAATTTTTTTTTTTTTTTTTTTTTTTTTTTTGGTTTGGTTTGACACAGTAAAAAAATCTTTTTGTGCGTATTTCCATGTGAATTTAGTTTGATATATATCTGTGATCAGAATTCAACATTGTTATTATAACCATTTATTATTATCATATATTATTGTTCCCTCTGACTTTTGATTTTGTTCTTTCATGTGGATTGGACTATCTTCACATTCAAATTGGAGAGATTCTTCACGTCGGTGAGACTGGGTGTGCTTTAGAGAGGGTGTGACCCGTGCAGAGTAGTCAAGCCTTCAATACGAGGGGATCATTGGGAGATCACTGGGACGATACCGGACTTTATTGTAGTCTTCGATGTAATGTAGATATTGTCACATGAAATTATTATTCTGTTCATTTTGGTTTTTTTTTTGGTTTTTTGGTCTTTGAGTTTTGGTTTTTGGATTTTGGTCTTTGGCTTTTGGTCTTTTGGCTTATGGCTTATGGCTTTTGGCTTTTGGTCTTTTGTCTTTTGGTCTTTTGTTTTTGGATTTCGGTATTTTTTTTTTTTTTGCAGTCCCTCTTTCAGGAGATAACGACCCCACTGGGAACACTGGAATTCTTTTTCCTTCTTTTTTCTTTCTTTTTCCTCTTTCCTTTTCTTTTTCTTTCTCCTTTTTCTTTTTCTATTGGACTCTCTATTGGTTTTGGGTTCTGGACGGCCTGTTTTCTGTTTTGGTAAGGAGGGAGGGGGGCACAAACTACTCAACAACGGACTAAATTTTTATTCTTAGAGCTATTATTGTATATTGCTATAGTATTACATATAAATGTATACTAAAAACTTTAAGCTACTTATAAAATTGTTCCCGAGATCTTCATTCTATTCTTTCAATGCAATACAACAGCACCCCACTTGTAAAAAAAGAAAAGAAGTAGTCTATTGTAATCTTACTAAACTACCCGTACCATAAGTTGATTCTTCTTCTTCAAATTTTTTCATTGAAACCCATCCTCTAGTGGGGATAAACACTCTTCTAAATTTCTTATTATCTCCAAACTTTGCGATATCGCTATACCTTAATTCTTGAATTGATGACTTTTCATTATTCATTTGATTTTCTTTATTGTCACCAGTAGCTTGATTTTCATTATTTTCATAGTTTGTTTCTTGTCTATTGATATCTAATTCGATGTTATGACTAGTATTGATTGATTCAGTTTTATTTTTATTTTTAATCGATTGTTGAATATATTCTTTCCATTTTGTTCTACCTTGAACAGTTGAAATATCAAATGATGGTTCTTTACTATTTGAATTTGAATCTGAATTTAAATTTGAACTAACTTTGTTATTGAATAAAACTTTTTTCGGTTCAATTGGTTGTTTTATTGTAGATGATGAAATAATTGATTTTGAATTAGTATTGGGGGGTAAAATTGCAATTGTTGATGAATTATTAGTATTTGCATAATTTGTAAAAATAAATTGTTTCATTTCATTAGTTTCATCAATTAAATCATTTAATTTATTAAAAAAATTATCCATTTCTCTTCTAATATCACCATTTTTATTTAATCTACCTTGTAAATTTTTATAATCAGAATTTTGAGTTATAATTAAAGATTTTAAAGTTTTCAGTAATTCATTAAATTTATCATTTATTAATGAAAAATTTTCTTGTAATGATTTAATATCATTAGATAAAATATTATCATAATTATCTTTAAAAATAAATGTAATAAATGAATGGAAACTTATAAATAATTGAATAAATATACTAATTATAACACCAGTAATAACAAACCATGAAGTACCAGAACTTGATTGATTAAATTCAATTGCTCGATCTAAAATATCTGATTGATGGAAACATGTTTGAATATCAAGTAATAATGTTAAATCACCAGTATTTTTTGAAACGGTATCTAAACAACTTTCTAATTGAATTTGAGATATTGAAGATAATCCAATTCTTGATTCTCCCAATAATTCATATCTATACTTACGGAAACATTCAAATCCATCCAGAATATCATCACAATCAACTATTTTCTTAAATGTAATCAGTTTTGATAATTGAAAATGAGGAATATCAATACTAAATTTTGGTTTCAGAATTATCGAATAATAAAGGAAAAATCCTGATGCAATTGTAAGGAAAAGTAATAATAATGGATGAATACCTTGAGGGTAGAATTTCTTCTTCTTCCCCTTAGCAGGGCTATGACTAAAGTTATCAACTTTTTTAATCCTAAATATCGAATTAATCCATGAATTAATCCAGGAATTGGAACCAACTCCTGTTTCTGAACAGAATAACAGTTCAGACTTGGAAGTAGTTGCTTGCAATGGGGCACTCATCGGTGCTGTAGGCACTTCTGGAGAGAACGGGTTCATCGTGGAGTTGATTCTATATGATGTTGCTGTTGCCGCCGTTGAAACAGATGAATGTTACTTGTATATGACTTGTAGTGGTACAGCGTTTTGCACCTATTCCTCCTTTTTTTTCTCGTTGTATCACAATCCACAAATAGATAACATCCGTACATTTGTTTTTTTTTTTTTTGCTTTGTTAATTGTTTCTTGTATGCAGTACTATAGTCACTTACCAAAAAAAAAGAGGCCCAGCCGAGACATTTTTCATTTTTTTTTTTTGAATTTAGTGCCGAATGATCTAATTTCTGAGAACACACTAAAAAGATCAATCTTGATTAGACTGAATCAACTCAATTCCATTTAATTCTATTTAATTCTATTTAATTCTATTTAAACTTCTTCTTTTTCTACTTCTTCTTCTTCTTATAAGTTCAGTCCTCTGGTTAGTTCTTGCTCTTGTTCAATCTTCTTTCTGTATCAACATTTCATACACAAATGCCTCAACACGATCCTAATGCTCCCCCTTCTGTCCCTGATGGTTGGGTAGCTAAATATGATGATAAATATAATACTTTTTTCTACGTTGATTTAAATTCTAAACGTTCTCAATGGGATGCTCCTCAAGGTACTACTTTCCCTGGTTCGGCCAATGATGTTCAACCTCCTCCATATTCTCCTACCCCGGCCAATTTTAGTACTCCTCAGAGTCAACAACAGTCTGTTACTCCTCAAAGAAGTTACGGTAATGGATATCCTCAACAACAGCAAGGTTATGGTGGATACCCTCCTCAACAACAGCAATATCAACAAGGTTATGGTGGATACCCTCCTCAACAACAACAATATCAACAAGGTTATGGTGGATATCCTCCTCAACAACAGCAGTATGCTCAACAACAAAATCAGAAAAAATCTAAATTTGGCGGTGGTGGTATGATGCCTGGTTTAGCAATGGGTGCTGGTGCAGGTCTTCTTGGAGGTCTTGCTTTTAATGCTTTTGAAAATCATGAAGAACATGAAGCTTATGAAGATGGATATCAAGATGGTGCATTCGATGACGGTGGATTCGGTGGTGGTGATGATTTTGGTGGTGATTTTTAACCGACTTAACTTACATATATATATTAAATACCTAGTTCCTTCCATTATACAATTTCATTTCTACATTTTATAAGCTTCTTTTCAGTTTATTTTACCTCTTTTTTTGTATGTGTTTTGTTTAGTCATTTCATTATGTTACATAGTTCTACTCTTATGTTAATAAACTTTTAACGTTATTACCTTCACTATTTTTTCGTAGATAAGTTTTGTCTCTTCTGCAATTACCTGAATGTTCTAACAGCTTGTGTTTTTACGCGATCATAAGTCTTTTTTTGTCAATAATCTATAATGGGTATTTACCGTTAACTCTTAGTACCAAAGTATGTGACTATATGTGATACTTAGATTCCTTACTTGATTAAGTACTGGATTTATAGAAAAATTTAAAAAAAAAATTTTGATTTAAATATTGAAAAAAAAGTTGCAAAATTAAATTAACGTCTAAGCAGATATTGATAAGCAGATTAGAAGCCCCCTTCCGATAAAAACTGTTACATGACAACAAGCAGAAATTACAAAATCAGAAATATGAAAAGAAAAGAAATCGCTTACGTGCTTCTCTTCGATATCATTCTAAAGTATGATAACGAAAAGGTCGATCAGTCCTTGTTGGTGTACTTTTTCTAAAAAAAGTCTGCAATAACTGACACTCTTATTCATCTTTTCCTTCATCCGAAGTCACCTAGTTACCTATCCAAACAAAACTGGACCAGGTGCTCAATTTCACGAAACAGATAAACAGATATTGCAAAATTGCAATCAAAAGTCGTTCCTTCTTAATTTATTCCAGAATACTTTCTTCAATTGGTTAAAATTAGAACCACTAATATGTAAAACAATCCACAGACATCGGTCATATAGCTTCAAAAAGACTTCCTTTAGCCTTGAACATAGTCCAGAACTTACTCAAAACACTATAAACACTAAGAGTTTCTTTCACCAAGTTTAAAGGGAGATATGTCTACAGAGAGTATTATTATCGGTATATCACACCCGTACAGCTGTGGGGCCGGATCCAAAAGGTGCGCACGTGACTTATATCTCGAATTTTGGATACAAAATTCTAACCAACCAAGTAGTGAGAATTTTATATTACGGTTAAGCAAAATCTTCTTTTTGTTTTTTCCCCTTCAACTTCAATATTGAAAAGAACTAATCAATACTTATTCCAACCGAATACTATCATTCATCAAAAATGAGATTTACTAGTTCATTAAGACAAGCTGAAAAAGTTCTTGTTAAAGCTGCCAGTGGGTACCCAACTGGTCTTACAGGTTTATACCAACATCCAAATCCAAGACCTGCTTTAATATCATTATATAATCATACTCTTAAAATTTTAGATAAAAAATATCCTCAAGAATCTGTTTATAGACAATCTGTTGAAGCTTTAACTAGAAATAGATTACAAGTTGTTGAACAAAATGAAATTACCGAAGAAATTGAAAATAAAATTGGTGGAGGTTTAATTGAAGAAATTGTTGTTCAAGCTCATGAAGAATTAGGTTTAGCTAATGAATTAGCTGAATTAAAAGTTTGGGAAGAATTAGAAGAAAAACCTTTAGATGATCAATGGGTTTATTTCGGTAAAAAAATTTAAGAAAATATTATCATTTCTTATATTTTTCAAAGCCATTCATTATTCTTTGTCAAGCATTTTTTTTTTTTCTATTCTTTTTGTATACTAGAACTTGAAGTACTATTCAAGTATCTTCAAGGTATAATTCTTAAAAATACTTCATGAAATTACTCATGTATATATTATAATCCTTCTTTTCTTTGATTCTATCGAAATTTTCATTCTCTTTAGACAATCAAATACATTATTTATTATTCATTTGCAAAATTGACACTTGTAGTTTACATTTGATGTATAAAAAAAATCATTTAACAAAGAAATAGAAATAGACATATTATGCAAACATGATCTTATAACATTTGCATATTAACAAATAGATAAAACCTAAATATATAGAGAGAAAAAAAGGAGTAATGAAAAAGCAAGAACAAAAAGAAAAAGAAAAAAAAAGGAGAATGGACAAATATAAGAATTCAACGGCCAAAAGCAATGAAAACAGTAATTAAGTAATCAAGTAGAAAACAAAAGTTTAAGTAATATAGTCAGTGAAACAAAAAGTGATTATCGTTAGGAGAAAAAGAGGTTGATGAGGTTCCTGTTGATATCCCATTTAGTAAGGAATCAATGGTCCAAACTTTCAACTTCCCAATTAACAAGTATCTCAATTCACCATTAATGAACATAAGAAAGAAATAAAGATAAATCAAGAGATAAGAATATAATTAATGAAAGAAAATAATAAAAAAAGAGAACGCATTCACAAGTATAAGAAAAAAAAAAAAAAAAAGGTTGTAATAATCAAAAGTAGGAGAGCTGAAAAAAAAGGCCAGGAGTTACATATTTCAAATCATCCAGGAAGATAGAAAGAAAAATCCTAACAACAATTGGCTTTAGCACCACTAGATTCACCACCTTGGGAGACATCAATACCATTTGAACCAGTTTGTTGTTCTTCAACGTGTTTATCTTGAATAATACCAGCCAATTCATAGAAAATGGATTCAACATTTTCATTAGTTTTAGCACTAGCTTCTAAGAAAGGAATATTTAATTTAGAAGCTAATTCTTGACCTTGTTCTTTAGATACTTGTCTACTTTCTTCATCATCTGATTTATTACCAACTAAGAATATTTGAGCATCTTCATTGGCATGTTGAGTAACGGTTTGATACCAATTTTCAACATTTTCAAAAGTTCTTGAATCAGTAACATCATAGATCAAGACAATACCCATGGCACCTCTGTAGTAAGCAGTAGTGATGGTTCTAAAACGTTCTTGACCAGCGGTATCCCAAACTTGTAACTTGATTTTTTTACCTTTACTTTCAATGGTTCTAATTTTAAAATCAATCCCAATGGTAGTAATAAAAGATGGATTGAACTTATCTTCAACAAATCTTAATAATAAACATGATTTACCAACACCGGAATCACCGACTAATAGTAATTTCATGATCATATCATATGATCTAGATGGGGCTCTTGCACTCATTTTTTGAATATAATTCTTTTTTTTTTTAATTGACTAAGGAACGAACTATTAGTTAAAAGAAACTAAATTATTACAAATTAAACTTAAGAAGGTAAAATTTGATTGAAATCGGGACACGGGTAAATTTTAAACTGTGCGAGATAATGAACAAATTAATCCGTTTGTGAAACGCAGTTGATTAGGGAACTAGTTAAATGGAATTAGCTATATCGTATTCAAATTCAAATACGAATTCGATGGATTGTGAGATTGTAGATTGTGTGTATATATATTAATATACTTTTGCAGGATAAGCAAGAAAGGTGTAATCAAGCAAAAGAACAAATAGTTCACACCTTTTACTTAAATCAAAATCATTTTTTTTAATAAGAGAGGGAAAAAAAAATTAAAAATTAAAAATTAAAAATTCTCTGGCTGAGCATACTCAATTTTTTGTTAGGTTTTGTTACAAGGACCAATTGGAGAGGTAGTGCGTTTACCGGGGTGGGCAGAACTGCCTATACAACAGTATATATTCTTTATAGTGTATATTATATTTAATGTAAGAGTTGGTATATTATCAAACACATAAGAGACAGAGGAGTAATAGATCTATGGAAAAATTCATTATTCTAAAATTACAAAAAGACTTCAGCGTTAATTTCAACCGAAGAAGCAGCATATGGAATATCAAAATGACTTAAAACTTCTGGATGTAAAACACCAATAGCACCAATATGTTGAGCTTTTTCACCTTCAGCAGCTCTGAAGAAGATCTTAGCACCCCTACCGGGGAAGAAAGTTGGATTTTCATCATCTTGTTCAATCCAGTAACCTCTACCGGTTTGTTCTTTTGGATGTTCTAACCAATGGGTTCTTAAAGTTTGCATCATTTTACCCAATAAACCTTGTACAAGTTCAAAACCAGAAGTTTTACCAGCATAAATTGCTGACCAATTCCTTTGATTGAAAGCACCTCTTTCCAATTCTGGATTTTTTAAAACAATATCACCACATTCAAAAACTTTAATTGGTAATGAATGTTTTCTATTTTCTTTAATAGTTTTTAAAATACCTGGAATTAAAGTAGTTCTAACAACTTGATATTCAATAGTTTTTGGATTTTCTAATTTAACTGCAGTTTTATTATCATCTTTAGTTCTTAAAAATCTGAAATTTTCATCATGAGAACATAAAGTTAAAGGTAAAACTTCAGAATAACTAGCTTGGGCAGAAGCTAATCTTAATATATCAGCAACTTTATTGATTGGTAATGCAGCAGCTACTAAAGAATCACCCTTTGGTTTAGTCTTGGCTAAATTGTTGAAACCATATGCAATACCGGCATCTTCCATTATATCACATTGATGTAAAATATCAGATCTGGTTATTGGAACATGAACATCAAGTAAATCTTTATTGGTAGAGGATTGTTTGGATTGTAAAGACATTTTGTTTAATAATTTAGAAATTTCTTCAGCACTTAAATCCAAACCTAAACAAGAGTTAATGTAAGGAATTTCAGCTTCAAACTTCTTTGGAGTAATATTTGGAGTGATACGATTTTCTTGATTGTGTTCAGAAATGATTTTGATTGGTTCAACTTCAAATTCATTTTTACAGTAACCAGAGAACATGGCAATCATTTGATTAATGACAATTTCAGTCTTGGTTCTATCAGTACCAGTAACTTCAATGAAAACATTCTTAGTATTTAATGAAATTTTGGAGTGATTAGAGTTAATGATTGGTGGTAAAGAACAAACAGTATCTTTGGAATCAAAAATAACTGGATAAACTGGAGAATCTCTAATAATATGTAAATATTTACCCAAATTTTTATCTTTATCATAAAATTCCATTAACTCTTCACCATCTAATTCCTTAGTTTGATTCAAAGGAGTAAACTTGATATCTTTTGGAGTTAAAGCCTTATAAGTGAATGGAGGAGTTAAAGTATCAAGATCGTGAGTACCAATGGCAACCAAAGTTCTATTACGACATAAATTGGTATGTAATTTATCTTGTAAAGCAATGAATGAACTATAACGTCTTTCGTCAAATTCAATATTTCTTAAAATGGCGGCAGCAGCGTATGGACGGATTTGTTCAGTTGATTTTTCAATAGTTAATGAAATTTCTGGGGTTGATGGAACTAATTTATAGGCAGCAGCCTTTTTACTACCCAAAAATTCATTCAAAGCTTGAGCAATACCTTCAATACATAACATATCATATCTATTGGCTGGAACTTCAATCTTTAATTGAGGTCTTTCATCACCTTGACATTCTTCGGTGGTATCTTCATCTAATTCGATACCGAATTCGAAACATAATTCGTCGAATTCTTCGGTAGTATAACTTCTACCTAACAACTCATAGAGGTCGGCTTTATCAACTGGAATAGTAGGCATGGCTGCTTGTAATAATTCTTTGGCTACTTGCTTTTAAAACGTTCCACTGGCTTTCGATTTATCTTCAATGCTAGTCTCTTTTTTCTCTTATTTTTCAGTGACTAACAAAAAAAAAAAAATTTTTTTTTTCAGGTCCACATTTTACGCAACGGTATAAATCTCAGAGTAAAAAAGGGTACTGGCAAAATACAAAAAGGTATAAAGGGTATTCATTAAAAAATTAGTCATAAACTATATACAAAAAGATTAAGAACTTTCATCTTTCTTAGACATCGAGAACGGTATTTTCTGAGCTATATTTCCCACAAAATTGGTTGGTTTTTCCAGTTCTTCTTGTTCGACATCTTCATTGGATTTGAACGTCTTTTCAGTCTTATCTACATCCTTTCTCACTTTTTGCAATGTTTCTTCATTTTCATTACCAATCTTCTCGATATCATTTACTTCTTGTAGTAGCGCATTGACATCAAACATTGGATCGGCATCTGGCCTACTTTGTTCGTCATACTCGTTATACTCTTCCATTACACCTGTAGTGTTACGTCTTGAAGCATTTTCATCAGTTTCACCTTTTGTTGCTTTAGAATCCCCTTCATCATAAATATCCCACCACTCTTTTTGTTTTGGTTTGAACCAGTCTTTCCAAGTACGTTTTTGATTTTCATTGTGCTTGTTTTCTCTTTGTTCCTTAATCATTTTAGCCTTTGCTTCATCAAACTCACTAATTAATTGTCTTGTTCTTTCACCTTGTTCTGGATCGGGTTCCTCGATTTCAGAAAATTCATCACTCAACATTTCCCAATCCAAACGTTTCAAAATTTTAGGAATTGCCTTTCTATAGGACATATGTCCCTCTACCATATCAGTAAGATCAATGTTTTCAACTCCTTTAACATCTTCTATTGGCGATAATCCAGCTACTGTCAGAATACCACCACCTGTTGCTCTGAATAAATAACCCAAGATCCAATCCTTTCTTGAATATCCATTGATGAATTTCCCACTTACTACTGACCTAGCTAATGTGATTTGATCATATTTGACTGTAGCAGGATTTCCAAGAATGATTACATTTTCAATTAAACCATAACCACCTCTTTTTGCCATTTCAATTAAGCAGGAATAAATTACACGAGATCCTAAGGAAAATCCCACTAAAGTTATGGGTCTTACTCCCATATTACCTGCAATTAAAGTATCTGCTAAAATTTTCCCAGCTTTCCAAGCACGATCCAAAGAAACATTCCAAGGATTATCCAAAAGATAAGACAACTTCGATAAAACCATTGGTAATTGTATAGCAGACATCAATGCACTTAAGATAGTAGCACCCAAAATTTGTTGAATGGATGTTGTAAGAGCCTCTGAGGCCAAAATCCCAATAGTTTGACCCATGGATTGCAACATTTCTGGTTCCCATAGCAAGGAGAACATATCACCCATAACAGGGTCAACTGTAGTAAACGGTAATCTAACATCATCCATTTTACCATTCATCCAACCACTGACACTAATCACCAAGTTAGTACGTTTGTTATTATGCAAAGGCTTAAATTCAAATGTTTCAACGTCACCAACCCTCCTGGCTCCTGCTCTTGAACCAACTTTAGCACCAGCAAAAACACCACCAGTGGTGATAATTGCACTCCCACCAACACCTGCTAAAAATCCTGATGTTCCTCCGATACCTACTGTTGTAAGTCCAGCAGCCAAACCAGCCCCGATAACAGGAGCTAATAACCCAGCTGAAAGACCAATAGCAAGAGATCCTCCTAGTGTGGCCAATCCAATATAAGCTAGTCTCTTATTTTTGTTTCTCTTGATATGTTTCTCGATGAACAGCCTGTCATTGAGAAGTTCATCTTTATTCTCAATTGTTTTATTACTAGTGTCTAATTCTAAACTTTCAATCAATCGTCTTTCAAATTGTAAGAGTTCTAATTCAGAAATTTGTAAATATTCAGCAAATTGAGTCAACAATGTTCTAGATCTACAGTCATAGTATCCATCACCAATTAACAATAAAAATAAATCACAAACAATAACCCATCTCATATCAAACCCAGGACTAAGATTCGTAGATATAGGTTTGGAGCAATTCTTATCAACCAAACTTCTGCATAAGTCAGCCACTTCTAAACCATGAATGCTTAAATTTTCAATCATTTGAGTTTCCTCTTTGGTAAGATCCATATGTTCATATAGTTTTGTTATAACATACATAGTCCAATTTGCAAAATTTTTCTGACAATTGTTTAAGTTTTTGGCAAGCTTCTTGGGTGCCCTTTTTTGAAGTTTAGCGAGATCAGTAGCCATATCAACAGATATAAGTTTGGCAATACCAACGTATGCAAATTTTTGAGCTTCAGTTAACATTTCTTTCGTACCTTCTAAAGTTTCTCCTGAATCTAGATTATCGTCATATTCATAATCAGATTCATCGGATTCGGCGTCTTCATTATCAGCAGTTAAATAATTGTCAGCTGTTGTTGGTTTATGTTCCTTGTCCTTTTTAATCTCAAACAAAAAATCAGTCTTCTTGTTAAGTTCAGCATACTTGGCTATTTGCTCTTCGGTGTCAATTTTAGTATATCCACGAGCATGAGCTAAATTGTCGAATGAAGTAAATCTTTCATCTGATGTAAATTCCAATTCTCCGCGTTCATTATAACAATCATACGACGATATTTTTTTCATAGATTTCCAATTTGATTCCTTTCCTTCAAAGAAATCATCTTCTTTATTGTCTACGTTGTCATTAGGGTCAACAGTCCCTTCATGCACGGTCTCATCTTTTATATCTTTGGAAGGAGTCTTACTTAAGTCTACCCCAATGATTTTCTCTGATAAGATTTCATTGGAAACAGAATGATTGGAATTGTAATACTGATTGTTATTATGAGAGTTGGCACCACTTAAATCAAATTCGACATAACTTGTTTCTGGAGTTGCGATTCGATGCAGTTGTTCATTATCAGTGGGCGGCTTGGTCGGAGTATGGGCTGGAAGAGATGGTAAGCTAGGAAGATGCAGAACACTAGTACGAGAACCAAACTCTCTGGTATTTCTTCTTGATACAGCAGAACCACTATATGATGTGTCTGAGGAAATCACGGATTCAGCGGTTTGCGATCTTCTGGGACTACTCATAGTTTATACGATTTATTGAATCAACGCTGAGTCGCAGATACTGTGTGAAATACGACTGGTTTTAATTAAGTAAAGAAATAAATAGGTTTGTATTGTTTAGGGTATGTCATGCAATAGAAATTGATTAATTTGGAGTTGTGTATGTATGTTTATCTGAGTCAAGAAGCGAAGGGGTCAGTTAAAAGAATGTGCACATAATCTTCTATTTACGTAGGATCATATCAGAATCGTAATCCAAAAGAAAAAAAAAAAAAAATTTAGACAGCTAAGGTGTACGGGTAACCCCTACAACTTATTCCTTGATATATATTTCTATATATTTCTGAAATATATTTCACAAGACGCTTTGACGATGAATGTCGGTACAATGACATTGTCAAGTTATAATCTTACAGTGTTCTACATATAAATGGGAGTATGTTTGCAACATGGTTTTACTCAAACGATCACAAGCCGAAATGACCATTCGTAGAGTACAGGAATATGTTGCTACGAATCATAGTGGCCGAGCTGCAATCGATTAGACCTCCATCAATCTCAAAAGAAACTAGACTTTGGTATCCAAAAGATGAGCTCAAGACCGACCCGCTTTCTATACAACCCGTCGACGAAGCTGCTCTGCCTAATAACACATTAAAGCGCTGTGATGAGACATATCCAATTTCAAATCAAAATTCAAATATACCCTAGTATACTCCCAGATTATCGCTCAACCCCCGAAGGAGGACCAATAACTTGTTTGTAACGTTAAAACAGGTATACTGAACGTCAAAATTAATTAAAATTAATTCAACAAATTGATTTGAAGGTAGAGGACTCATCATTAGACTCGCTTTTCGAGCGCCGAACTGCTAAGGAAAACAACTACAGCTATACAAGAATAACCCGAAGATTTAATCCAAGTACGTTGCTGAGCGCCCACCTTAACACAGGTTGATAATAATTAGTTAAAGAAGAAAAACTAAAAAAAAAAATTGAAAATTTTATGAGGATTAGCTGATGTATTTATACCCTTCGCGCTAGAACAAAAAAAAAAAAAAAGAAAATTTTGTTCCTTTCTTTTTTTGTGACATCCATCGCGACTGTTAATGGGGGGCCTTACCCGCAGTTATCTCACATATGGATAGGGTTTCTCTACTAATAAAAGTCTTCTTGGATTCATCATAAGTATTGCTAGAACCAACTAGAAATCAAAAAAATGAGTAGAAGAGTGGCTAGAAATCAATCGAAAAAACAGGATAGAGCAGAATCTGAAGAGGAATATGTGCCAAAATGGAGGTCCCAAAGGTATCAAAGGTCTCAAGCTCCTAGTCAACCTCAATTTGGTCAGGCAACTGGGAATGATTCAATACCGTCTAAATCTGAATATGCCCAAGATCCAGTGAAGATTATACGTTTGTTTGAAGAAGCGTTCAGATACATTTTGGAGAGTCCAGGTCTTGAGGAACATATACAAAGTGTGAAGGGAGACTTGTTTAATAGAAACTATTTATCAGCTTTTGGTGATGATGATAAACGGTTCGCATATGCCTCTAGATGGACACCTGCAAGAGCATTGGCATATACCTCTTTATTTGCATCTCTAAAACCCATAAAGGATATTCTTGGGGAAAGCGAAGCTTCAAAAAGGGTGTTGTGTGTTGGTGGTGGTGCAGCTTCAGAGTTAGTTGGATTAGGTGCTGTTTTTTGTAAATTAAAAGAAAATTATCCTGCTACAGCTTCAAATCTACAAGTTGATATAGTAGATATCGCTGATTGGTCTAAAGTGGTTAATAACTTAACTCATAACATAAAGACCAAATGGTTATACGATCAAGATAAATTTAATACCAAATTCTTAATTCGTGACATTTTACTCACTGATCCAGAAGAATTAGATATTCCTCAATTAGATTTAGTCACCCTCTTATTCACTACTAATGAATTATTTTGTGAAAAAAGGGCTGAAACTATCAAGTTTTTACAAAATTTGAATACCCATTGTAAGAAGGGAAGTTATTTATTAATCGCCGAAAGTGCAGGCTCTTATTCCCATATTACTATTGGTACTAAGAAGTTCCCCGTTCAATTCCTTGTTGATATGGTTTTAATTGGTAAACCAGGTACTGATACCGGTGCTTGGGAAATAGTAGAACAAAGTGATAGCTGTTGGTATAGAGTTGATCAAAGAGAGTTGAAATACAATATGAAATTAGAAAATATGAGGTTTTTCTTTAGATTATATAGAAAGAAATAGGTAAATCTAGTTCAAAAAACTTGATTCGGAAAAAGAACTAGTTATCTCATCAACAAAATTATCCTGAAGTGATTTTAATATATCCACAAGCACTTTGGGATCCAAATTCTGTTCATTAAGTTTTCGCAATGCATAATATAATTCCAAGATTAATTTTCTTTTTCTAGTTTCTGTAAGAATAATTTCACGGTCTTTCTTATCATTTGTTGATCTCAATTCTGCAGCTATTAACTTGGAAGTTTTAATCAATTCCTCCGGTAAGCTATTTGTGGATTCAGCGTATTTTATCCCATACCCTTGGAGCGTATTGTTACCGCTGCCAGCTTTATAGATCATATTCAAAGAGTCGCCAACCATGTCTACCTTCATATGTAAGGCAGCAACACATGTTTTGGCTCTCAATATTTCAAATAAATCGTGAAAATGAGTTGACATGAAGACAGTTGCACCAGTTTTAACTAAATGCTCGGATATGGCAATTGTTATAGAAAACCCATCTTGATAACTCGACCCGCGTCCTAATTCATCAATAATCAACAATGTATCTTCGTTTACCTCCTTTAATATATGAGAAATTTCAGTCATTTCTTTCGAGAACAGTGATGCAGTCATTTCTACATTATCAGTACCAATCCTGACATGTAAGTTTTTAAAAACGGGTACCACTGCATATTCAGCAGGGATGAAAGCCCCCATTTGAGCCATTATCACTAAATAGCATAACTCTCTCATGTATATAGACTTTCCACTCATGTTTGGCCCAGTGATGACTTGAAATCTTGAAATATCTTTTAAAGCTTGATAATCATTTGGAACAAGCTTATCCTTCAAGCGAGTAATTAACAATGGATGCCTTCCTTGTTTGATTTGAAGCCTATCTGAAAATTCTGGACAAGTGAAACTTCCCTCCGTTACACAAGCATTTAAAGCAAAGCAACAGAGCAAATCTAAGGTCGCAATTGCCTCGGACACCATGAACAAAATTGGAATGAATTCTTCAATTTTACCATGTAATTCCTCGATGGTTTCGTCAGATAATAGAGTTATTTCAGTTATCACATCATTAAAACGAGAATTCTGCTTAACAATATCAATTGTGGTAAACTCGAGTATGCTTTTCTTTTTTACTCTATTGATAAACACTGGAGGAAGTTCAATATGAGGACTCTTTAATCTTAAGAAGAACCCACGAGTATTCTCGTATCTAAACTCAAGGGGAAGATCATGTTCTTTTGACAACTCAGAGACTTGCTGTTGAACTTCGTCTAATATGGAAGCATAGAGTTTTCGAGATAAATCCAATAATCCATTTTGCCCACTTTTCACAGCATAACATTTTTGATTTTTGAGCTCAAGTGCGTTGGGTGCCCAAGTACAGTCCTCATTAATATATGCATTGATCAAATTGGATAGTGATTCTAACTCTGCATTATTCGAAATATCCCTTATTTCCTTCAATAAGACGGAGTTCATTCCTTCAAATAGTGATTTTAAAACCTTGATCTCTTCCAAGGTATTTTTAATCAAAATAACGTGATTCACTTTTTGGTGTGACACTTGCAAGCAATCTGTCTTGGGTATTCTGATCAAAGCACCAATTAAGTTATCTAGATTTTGATACTGCTTCAAGTTCTTTCTTATCTCATTCATAGCATTTTGATGTTCAATCAACTCATTTACTGCTTGTAATCTAAGGTTGATACTATTTATATCAGTCAATGGTTGTAGTATGTTTATCTTTAGCTGACGTTGACCCATTTTGGTACAGCATTTATTTAAGTATTTGAAGAAAGTTGAACCATTCTTAGGGTCTACTAAGTTATTTACCAACTCTAAATCATGAATTGTTTGTGAATCAATAAACATGGTACTTTCGCATAATTCGACCTTCACTCTCAATTTCTTGAATGTTTCCGATATAGACTTTGATCTTTTCATATGTTGAATACAAGCACATGCAGCGGCTACTGCTGGTTCATGATCCTCGAGATTAATGTGTTGGCCCGCTTTTAGCTGGTGAGCTTTTAGGAAGTCGGCGCCTTCTTTGCTATCAAAGCATTTTGTCTTCAATCCAATCATTTTAACACCATCATTGATATTCGATTGAATAATTAGTGCCAATTTGTCCAAAGAGGGAGACATACAAGAAATTGGTAAGATCACTTCTGTAGGGTCAAACACGTTTAGTTTATGAATGGTTCTCACAAATGTTTGGGAATCAGTGAATGATGTCAAAACTAGTTCACAAGTTTCTGTAGATAGACAGCAAATTCCAATTTGGGAAACACTAGAAGATTTTGGAGAGAATATGGAAACAATCAGCTTAGGTGGTGATTTAGCCGCCAACCTTTCTTCGGCAGCTCTATTGGTACTCGCTCTTGTTCTTGTCGCTCTAGAGCCTGGAGCAGAATAAACTGAGCCCAATCTAAGTCGGGAGTTCCCCTTAGTAGTGGTATTTTGTGCTGTCATAATGGTATAGATATAATAAACTAACTGATTTAATGGCTGCTAATGATTTTTTACAAATTTCTACAAATTTAATCTGAATTGAGCAGAAAATTGTTTTTTATAGTGAGACTAAAAATTTGTGAGGGAGCTAAATTTTTAATTTCGCAATTTCTTCATCTAGATCTTTAACATCCTTATCTTCTTTCTTAGTGGGGGCAGCTTCACCATCTTCAAGTTCAACTTTCTTGATTTTATCAGCCAATTCTTTGGAATCTTCTTCTGCATCTGGTTTCTTTCCAGTTGCCTTGCTATCAAAGGCAACCTTAGCATCTTCTATTAATTTGTCTAAGTCCAGCTTCCATCCTAATAGATCAGCGAGAGTTTCTGCAACATAATCACAATCTTCCAAAGCAAGAATATCGTTTTTCCTCTTACGTGGTTTAAAATCACCCACGGGCTCTCTATTCACAAGTAACCTTAATGCTTTCTTGCTTACTTCAGTTGGAAGTCCTGCGAATGGGTAAACAGTCAAAGAACTACCAGCAACAATTGCAACTTCAACATTATCACAGTCTTCATCCCATTGAGAGAAGAAACGAGACGGGAGGTTTTCTCCGAAAAAAACTATGTCCGGTTTAACATGACCTTTACATTTGGCGCAACTTGGAATTCCTTCATTTATATCTCTGTTAAAAACATGCTTCTTCAATTCTTCAGATGACATTTCTTCATGACAATCAATACAATGATTTTTAGCAAAAGATCCATGGGCCTCAATGATATATTCATCATCGACCCCTGCTAAACGTTCTAAAGTATCAATATTTTGAGTGTAGACTCTTTTCAATACTTTCTTATCCTGAAATAATTTAAGCAAAAAATGGAATTTTGAAGGAAGGAAATTTCCAGGATATAACTCATGAGCAAGAGTATAAAATGCTTGAGGTTTTTCACGGAAATAATCAATATCAAACACCGCTTCAGGATAAGGAAGATTCAATTTTTTTAAATTTGCGTATAATCCAGTTCTTGGAGATCTGAAATCAGGGATACCACAACTAGTACTGATACCAGCACCAAGGAAAAGTGTTACTTTTTGTTGGTTCTTAATAGCTTCAACAACTGGAGCTAATGTTTTGGAGAGTTCCATTGTAGGATACTGTTCGTCTTCTTCTGTTCTTCTTTCTTTGTCAATGTAATTACCCATTCTATACGGTAATAATAAAGAAAAGACTTATAAGCAACCGCTCTCTTTCTCTTCTTTTTGATAAGCGATCCATATAATTCTTTTTGCTCTTCATTTTTAAAGAGAGGATTATGTGCAGTATTTCGAGAAAATCCCGTGACAGAAACTTCACAAAAGTAGATTTTTTTCAATGGCAACTTCTGATTGAGTTTTTCTTTGAATGGAAAGTTGCAGACTACTCTTTTTCTTTCAAAACCATTGTGCAATTCTGTATATTCGAAAGATATGAAGGTATGTGTCGAATCAAATTCAGTATCAATGTTGACTCAAAATACTAACTCGTCTTGTTTCTATAGCAAAGAATTAGTGCTTTAGATCTTCAGATCATCACTTCTGAATTGGTGAAAAATGTGTTGAATTACCGCTTACAAAATATTTATAATGTCTCGAATTCTTCAAGACAATACCTCTTGAAATTCTCTGTGCCGGATTCTAAGAAAGTTGTCGTATTAGATTGTGGGAATAAATTACATTTGACTGATTTCGAAAGAAGTACTACTCAAGCACCCTCTAATTTCGTCACTAAATTAAGAAAGCATTTAAAGACAAGAAGATTATCACTGATTAAACAAATTGGTAATGATAGAGTACTTGTATTACAATTCAGTGATGGTTTGTTTTACTTAGTATTGGAATTCTTCAGTGCTGGTAATATCTTGTTGTTGGACAATGAACGAAAAATTTTATCACTTCAAAGAATGGTGAACGATAAGGGTGATAATGATAGATATGCTGTTAATGAAACTTACAAAATGTTTGATGAATCTTTATTTGAAGATGATTATATTTACCAGAAAAGAAGTTATTCAGTCGAAGAAATTAATTCTTGGATCAAGACTCATAAACAGAAAATTTCTGAAAAAAGTGAAGTTCCTGATAAAAAGAAAAAAGTCAAGGTTTTCTCTATTCATAAACTTTTATTTGTTAACGTAAGTCATTTATCAAGTGAATTAATTCAAAAAACCTTACGTGATTTTGGAATTATTCCTTCTAGAAGTTGCTTGGAATATGCCGATGATAATGCAAAGTTAGTTGATGTGGTTAAAGCTTTAGAAAAAACTGAAGAAGACTATATTGCTATTACTTCAAGAGATCAAGACTCCGAGATAAACGGTGTTATAGTTTCCAAAAAAAATCCATTGTATAATCCAGAAGATAAAGACACCACTGAAGATTTAGAATATGTTTATGATGAATTTCATCCCTTCAAACCATATAAGGAATATCCCGAACTTTTCAAATTCACCGAAGTTCAGGGATACAACAAAACTCTTGATACTTTCTTCTCTACACTCGAGTCAACTAAATATGCGTTACGTATAGAGCAACAAAAACAACAAGCTGCAAGAAGATTGGATCATGCTCGTAATGAACGTGACAAACAGATTCAATCATTGGTTTCTCAACAAGAAATACATTCTAAAAAAGGTGATACTATAATGTATCATGCTGACTTGGTGGATTCATGTAGAGAATCAGTTCAAAAGTTACTTGATCAGCAAATGGACTGGACTAATATTGAAAGTGTTATCAAATTAGAGCAATCTCGTGGTAATCCAATATCTAATACGATCAAATTACCACTAAATTTGAAAGAGAATAAGATCACGTTGCAATTACCTGATTTAGATGCATTATTTGAAAGTAAAGAACAAGAAGATGACGTTAGTAATAGTGATAGTGACAGTGAATCGGATTCGGATTCTGAATCGAGTTCAGATTCGGACTCAGACTCAGACTCGGACTCAGACTCAGACTCGGACTCAGATTCGGATTCGGGATCAAAGGGTAAAACTAAACCTAAACCTAAAAAGTCCAAACCTAAAAAGAAAAATGCCATTCCAACATTTTCTGTTGTTATTGATTTATCTCTTTCGCCATTTGCTAATGCTAGAACTTACTTTGGTACTAAAAAAGTTGCCGAAACAAAACAAGCCAAAGTTGAAAAAAGTACGGGGATGGCTTTAAAGAATGCTCAACGTAAAATTGATCATGATTTAGCTCAAAATTTAAAAACTGAACAAGAAACTTTAAAATTAATTCGTCCCAAATATTGGTTTGAAAAATTCTATTGGTTTGTTACCAGTGAAGGTTATTTATGTTTAGCTGGTCGTGATGATCTGCAAACTGATATGATTTATTATCGTCATTTCAATGATAACGATTCAATTGTGTCCTCAGACATTGATGGTTCGTTGATTGTATTCATTAAGAATCCATTTAAGGGTGAAGGATTACCTCCTTCAACATTGATGCAAGCCGGTATATTTGCCATGTCAGCATCTCAAGCTTGGAATGGTAAAGTGACTACATCTGCATGGGTATTACATGGTACTGAAATATCTAAAAAAGATTTTGATGGTAGTTTAATTAGACCTGGACATTTCAATTTCAAAGTTCAAAAAGAATATTTACCACCATCTCAATTGATTATGGGATTTGGATTTTACTGGTTGGGTGACGAAGAGACTACTGAAAGATATCAACAAAGTAGATTAGCTAAAGAGGGTGAGCACGGATTACAAATTGTGATGGATAATAAAAAGTGTGATCTTGAAGAAGTTGTCTCCAAGTCAAAAGTTGAACACGCCGAAGCTGATGAAGGGAGTGAAATTCACGAACAGCAGCAAGAGCCTGAAAATGAATTGTCTGACACCGAGCAAGGGGAACTGCAGGAAGAATCTAAGGAATTGAAAGAAGAATCCAGAGACGAATCTATTGAACCTGAAATTAAAGATGGTAAGAAGAGAATGAGTGCTAGAGAAAGACGTTTATTACGTAAAGGTAAATCACCAACCCCAAGTAAAGAAGATGAAGATGATATTGTTGATCCGATTCAAGCAGAATTAAATAAGTTAAAAGTTCAAGAAAAAAATGAGAAGAAATCCGAGCCAATTTTGCAACAACCACCAAAAGTTCGTGGTAAAAAGGCCAAAATGAAAAAAATTGCTTCTAAGTATGCAGCACAGGATGAAGAAGAAAGAAGAATTAGAATGAATGCATTGGGTACTTTAAAACAAGTTGAAGAACAAGAAAAATCCAAACAAGAAGAACTTGAAGTAGATACCAATAAAGAACGTCAAAAGAAATATGAATCAGAAGTTGCCCAAAGGAAAAAGAAACAAGAAAAGAGAGAATATGAAAAATATTTAATGGAAGAAGTAAATGAAGATGAATCTAGTGATACTAATTATTTAGAAATATTAGATTCATTTTTAGTAAAACCTCAAAAAAATGATGAATTAATATCACCAATACCAGTATTTGCTCCATGGTCATCATTAAATAAATTCAAGTATAAAGTTAAAATTCAACCAGGAATGGGTAAAAAGGGTAAAGCAGTAAATGAAGCATTACATTATTTTACTCATCGTAAATTAGATCCTAATGGAGATGATCTTGATTTAGATTGGTCAAATGAACGAGAAATGCTTAATTCTACTAAACCTAATGATTTAATGGCCGTATTTACCGTTAGTAAATTGAAACTAATCTTACCTGGTAGTAGTGGAGGTAATAATAATGGTAAAAGTAATCAAAAGACTCCTGCTAAGAAATCAAATAAAAAGAAGAAATAGACTCTATAGTATAGTTATCATATAATTTTATCGTAAGGTTATGAGAAATCAGTAAGATTAAACAAGTAGGCTTAATAACATGCATGAGAAAGGGTTTTATTAATTTTTATTAGTATTTGTTAGTGTTTTGCTACTACTTTGTTAGTATTTATTTATTTATTTGATTGTATGATTATAGTTAATCCAATCAGTTGAAGATACAACTGCTCCCCACGTTTTCTTTTATCAAGCTAAAAGGGGTCAAAGGGGTCAAAGGTCAAAATTCAAAGGCCAGGTCAAAGACCAAAGGGGTAAAAGGCAAAGGTCAAGGTAATTCATTAGTTTCTTGGTACAGTAATATAAACCAATCATCTGTCAATCTTACAGCACACGAGGGTTCTAATATAAAAGTTTAAGATGAAAATTTAAAATTTGCAATTTTTGGCTCTTGTCGTAATCTTGTATGGTTCCGGGTTGCTGTCCCCGGAATAGAACTGTCAAACAATCAAAATTAAGGGAAATCCCCACCCCCGGAAAACAATGATATCACGTGTGGACAGTACTTGTTCAGAACCGGGTATTGCCCCGTCACCGCCACCCCACTGAAATCTGGCAACTGAAAGAAAAAAAAAAGGAAGAGGTGTCAAAACACCTTCTTCTTCTTCTTCCATATTCAATCAGAATATCATAGAATCACTACTCCAATACCCTTACCAAATAAAAGTATCCGGTCGTCTTTCCTTAATCTTGAGATTCCGCTAGTTGACATTCCCCCTTTCCTAACTTTCTCCCCTTTCCGCTTTTTTTCTTTTCTTTTTCGGTGCTTTTTTTCGGTTTGCTTACAATTTTTACCTTTTCGCTCAATTTGTTCCCTGTAAGTTGATTGAAGGACCAGAACAAAAAAAATTGCAACAATAATTTTTCACAATAGAGTTGGACTAGAAAGTAAAAATTACGGGAGTACATCAATTGTTATTCCTTCTTATATTGAGTCATTCGAGATATCACTTAATTTAGATGAAATAATCACAAAATCCCCATATTGTATCCACGTTGTTTTAATTACGAGGTGATCCCAAGAAATTAAAGTAATCCTCGAGGACCGTATCATTGTTGAAAGTCTTTGCATGCATTAATTTGCCAGTCTATCTTTTTTTTTTTTGTAAAACACTAGTTCTTTTTTTGGAGTATAAATTGATAAGATTCCCCACTATCCAGATATCATTAGTTGCCGTTTTGTTTTCATCCAATTACAATCATAAGAATAATAAGGAAGGTCTACAGCCAATCCTTCGATTCTTATTAAATCGTATATTCTTTATCAAGAGACATTCTCGACTAATTATACTAGTACTGTTATTTTTCACCATGGTTTCAATATCAAAAATACTTTCATCGGGATTAATTTTTGCTCTGCAAGATCAATTTCGAGATGTTAATAATCCAGAATTTGCTGCTAAAGAACAGTATAATATTGTTAAATATTTAGCAGCTGCTGGTCCTTATGTTCAAAATCCTGGTAATGGTATAAGTACGGAAATTCCTGATCAATGTACTATTGAACAAGTTCAATATTATTCAAGACACGGTGAAAGATTTCCTGGAATGGCTGCTGGTTTAGAACATCAAGAATTGGTTGATAAATTACAAAATTATTCTAAACCAATCCTTGGTCCATTATCATTTTTAAATGATTATACTTATTATGCCAATGATGATTTATACGAATTTGAAACTACTCCAAGTAATTCACCAGGTCCTTATACTGGTTATGAAACATTACAAAAAGCAGGAGCTGCATTTAGAGCCAAATATAATGATTTATACCAATCTCAATCAAATGATAAATTACCAATTTTCATTGCTGCTTCTAAAAGAGTTTATGATTCAGCAATTTTTTTCACCGAAGGATTTTTGGGTGAAGATTTTAGTAGTGATGAAAAATATGAAACAGTTGTTGTTAGTGAAAATAAAACTCAAGGGGTTAATTCATTAACTCCTCGTTGGGCTTGTACTAAATTTAATAGTAGTTCCAATAAAGCTTATGTATCAGAATTCCCAACCACTTATTTGGATGATATTGCTGATCGTGCCAATAAAGATAATGATGGTTTAAATGTTACAACCGATGATGTTGAAAATTTTTTCCAATTATGTGCTTATGAATTAAATTCAAGAGGTTATTCACCATTCTGTGATATTTTCACTCAAAATGAATTGGTTACTTATGGTTATGCTAATGATTTAAATTTTTATTATTCATCGGGTCCCGGTGGTAATTATACTAAAGAAATTGGTTCAGTTCAATTGAATGCTAGTTTACAATTATTAAAAGATGAAGATGCAAAAAATAAAATTTGGTTGACTTTCACTCATGATACTGATATTGAAATTTATCATGCGGCTTTGGGTTTATTTGATCCCGTTAATCAATTACCAAATGATAGAATTGAATTTAGAGATAGTTATCGTCATATCGATGTTGTACCAATGGGTGGTAGAACTATTACTGAAAAATTGAAGTGCGGTGATGATACTTATGTAAGATTTGTTATTAACGATGCCGTTATAACAATTCCTGGTTGTTCCAGTGGTCCAGGTTTTAGTTGTAAGTTTGATGATTTTGAAAAATACATTGAAGATAGAATTGGTTCAATTAACTTCCACAGTAATTGTGCCGTTCCAGAAGATGTTCCTCAATTCTTAACATTTTACTGGGATTATACTTCAGTTGATTATAACTCAACTGCCCCAAGAACTACTGCCTAATTGCTTATTTCCCCTTCTTTCGTCTTTCGTCTTCTTATCTTTCGGTTTTGTATACCCCCTTCCTACAATATAGTATATCCTTAAAAAAGTTTCGTATACCAAAAAGCTTCGTTTACCGTAATTTTATAAATCTCGTAGTTTATTTGTAGACTGCCATACGAAAAGAAATCGGAAGTGAAAATTGAACGGTACGCAGAACAAAAAAAAAAAAAAAAAAAGAAAAGAACGTTGAAAATTCCAATTACCCTTTTCGAACACGAGGAATTGATTCTTGATGGCCCACGTTCTTTTGTTTTTTGTTTTTGTTGTTTTCTAAGAATTGAATTATAAGTACAATACGTAACAAGTAACTAAATAACTTGATTTAGAGAGGGGCACATGGGGTTTACAATCCGTATTAGACTCGTAATTGATTCTTAAAGAAGAAGAGAAACAATAACAATTGCATACAAACGAAAACAACTTTCAATATCAATATCAACAGTCAGAGACTCCTAGTAATAGTCTTCTATAGTAATACTACAGTAGCTTCAATTATTTTAGATGGTGGAGGAACCATTCAATCGCATAATAATAATTAAGCATAAAAATATGTCAAATCAAATTAAGCCAAATCAAATCAACTCAAACCAAAATGCGAAATTTTTCAACTCCATACACAAAAAACTATTAATTATACTAAGTTTCATCTTTTACATAAACTATAGACGAACATACCCAATGTAGTCTTTGCAATTCATTCTAAGCAGTTTGGGGCTTCTTGTTTTTTCTTGGAATAAACTTATATTAGTGCATATGTAGGTCCTACTATTTTAATGTTACCCAAACCATATAAACATCTAACCAAAGTTTAGTATAAATATCTAACCAAAAGTTCCAAATTTATGAAGAATTGTTATTTCAATCAAGACTCTATTCAAACTCAACATGGTTTCAGTATCAAAACTCATTAATTCAGGAGTAATTCTTGCATCTCAAGCAATTTATCAAGATCTTGCAACTCCTGAACAATCCTCATCGGAACAATTCAATATTATAAGACATTTGGGAGGTGCAGCTCCTTATGTTCAATTCTCTCCCGCTTTTGGTATTGGATTGGAATTTCCTGAAGAATGTACTATTGAACAGGTTCAACTCATGTCAAGACATGGTGAAAGATATCCAACTGCCAAAAAAAGTGGTAAATTTAAAGAAACTTTATCAAAATTAAAAGAGTATGGTAAAACTTTTAAAGGTGATTTATCATTTTTGAATGAATATCAATATTTCGTTGAAGATGATTATTGGTTAGATCGTGAAACTTCTACTCAAAATTCTCAAGGTTTATTTGCTGGTACTTCAAATGCTATGAGACATGGTGCTTATTTTAGAGCTAGATATAATGATTTATTTAATTCTAATGATACTTTACCAGTTTTCACCAGTAATGGTGAAAGAGTTTATGTTACATCCGAATATTTTGCTCGTGGATTCTTGGGTAGTGATTATTCTGATGATAGTGTTGAGTATATCATTTTGAATGAAGATGGTAATTTAGGTTTAAATTCTTTAACTCCAAGACATGGATGTTCAACTTATAATAAAGATGCTAATGAAGATTTAGTAGATGAATTTCCAAAAGATTATTTGAAAGATATCGTTACAAGATGGCAAGAAGATAATGAAGGCTTGGAATTAAAACCAAAATATGTTAGACATATGTTTGAAATGTGTGCTTATGAATTAAACGTTAGAGGTTCTTCACCATTTTGTGATTTATTCACCGCTAATGAATTTGTTTGGTATGGATATTATGCTGATGTTGATAGTTATTATAGTACTGGACCCGGTAATAACATGACTAAACCAGTTGGTTCCGTTGTATTAGATGCTTCACTTAAATTATTAAAAGAGACCAACTCAACTCAAAAAATTTGGCTTAGTTTTTCTCATGATTCAGATTGGGATATCTTTCATAGTGCTTTAGGATTATTCGAAGATCTGAAATTACCAGTCGATAAAGTTGAATTTGGTAATAAATATAATCATGCCGCTATTTTACCTCAGGGGGCAAGAATTTATACCGAAAAATTGAAATGTAATGATGATGAATACGTTAGATATATAGTTAATGATGCAGTAATTCCAATTCCAACTTGTTCAGATGGTCCTGGATTTAGTTGTAAATTAGATGATTTTGAAGATTATATTAATGATAGAGTTGGTGATATTGATATTGGATCAATTTGTGAAGTACCTTCTAATCAAAGTCTGGAAATTACATTTTATTGGGATTATCAGTCAAAAAATTATACTGCTCCATTAGAACTTTAAAGTAAGTAAAAACAATTAAGTATAAACTATCTACATTATCACTATAACCTTTTAATATTATGTATTTATAAATCTAATTCAGTAGTCTAAAGAAACTTGATGACTTTTAACATTTGACTTATTGATATTAGGAGTACTGGTATTATTATTATTGTTATGATTATTATTATTAGCAGTACTATTAGTATGATTTTTATTAGTATTTGATTTTTTGTGTTTTGACAATGTCATGATATTTTCTTTGAATTTATATTCATTATTATAATCCCATAATTTTCTTTTCCATTCTGATAATTTTGAGTGTAGTTCGAATAGTTTGATTAATTGTTTTTTATTCTGATTACTTTTCTGATCATTCTTTTTATTATTTAATGATAAATATAACTTTTGATAATCATCATATTTTTCTTTAAATTTTATTGCCAATTCATTATAATATTGTAATTTCTTTTCAATTGGTTGTTTCTTCAATTTTTTTTCATCGTTTGATGAGTTTTCATCATTTAATGATAATGGAGATGTATATATTTCCTTTTTGTTGTTGCTATTGTTATTGTTATTAGTATTATTATTACTGTTGTTGTTGTCATCAATCAACTTTTTCCGTTTTCTTTCCATTTCCAAATCTTCATCACTAGAAGAATTGGATGAGCTTATATTTCTTTTCAACTTCTTTGGATAAGGCGGAGATGGTAAAGTTGATTTTTTCAAAGGTGATACTTTTGGATCCGATGATAATTTTGAATCGGGAGATAATTTTGGCAGTTCTGTTAATGATTTCTTATACATGAGGTTATTTGCTTTCTTACTAGAGGTAGAAGTGAGAAAGCCACCACCCAACGTTGATTTAGATGATGATGCTGTTGATGCTGTTGCTGCTGATGATGATGTGTTGCCAGTTGATGCTGAAGGAGGAGGAGTAGAAATGCTTGAAGATGGATTAACGATTTTTCTTCTTAATGGATGAGTTTCGGAAAACCCTAATCTAGTTAATGCATTATTAATATTATTAAGAATCAAATTTCTTTCAAAATCATTAAACCATTTCCAATTCCAAGGTTTTAATTCTTTATATGCTTTATCCTTTAGGATTAAATAAGTTTCATCAGCGATTAAATGATTATGATTAGTTTCTAGAATTGGGAATACGTCATCTATTATAAATGAGTCATTAGGATTATAAACTTGAGTATAATTATTAATTAATGGGTTTAAAATATCATCATTTATTGATAATATTGATTTGATTGAATTTTTCAAAATTGGACCCAAAGCAATAAGGCAAAGAAATTTTTCAAGAATGGATTGTTTTGAATCATCAGATGAGATTGTATAAGGGTTATGATCTAATGAAAGAGATGATTTTTGATTTACAACTTGATTTGAACTTGGAGTTGAACCAAAATTTATCGATGAACTACTTGGTAATGGAGAATTTGGTAATGAGATTGGTTGATTATTATTCAAGTACTTCAAGTAATCTTTTGCTTGTTTCGAATCACTCAATACATTCAATCGATTATTTACAGTACCTTCGAAATCAAAACTATCTGAATCATTTAAATTTGAATAAATATCAAATTTCAAATTTTCTGGTATTTGAGTACAGGGGAATACTAAATCATCCGATATTTTAATTGACTGAAAAAAAAAAAAAAAATTTGGTTAGTAAACAAGGTTTGAAATAAAAGGTGGTAAAATTTTATTGATACATACGTAATGACCATTCTTAACGATCAATTTAGGAATTATATTTCTTGAAATACAAGTTTTGAAATGATTCATTAAATCATTATTAATTTTGAGAGATAGGGCTATTGGAGATGATTTTTGAGTAGAGGATTGGGAAGAATGCGGAGGAGAAGGACCAGGAGGAGGAGGGTTCAATAGAGATATTCTTGGATGATTTGAAGATATCATTGTTATTGAAGTAAAGCAGGAAATGGAAAGAAAGTGTAGTAGGTTTATCGGTACTAATTAATATATTAGTGGTATTATTATTAGTAGTAGTAGTATTATTTGATTGCCCCGTATGCAGGAAGTCGAGGATTAGAGAGAGGGGGGGTTGTTGGGAAGGTGAATTGGGCAATAAGTTTGAAGCTAGCGATGAAGCAGTTTTAGTATGCTAATAGTATATTGATCAGTGTTAGTGAATGGAAAAGAGTAGTAGTAAACTGAAAGGACTAAGTTGTGGTATTAAGTGGTATTAAATTGTAGTACTAAATAGTACTAAATTAGGGTTTAGCGCATTATAATCTTACCGTGCCTATAGTAATATTTATGATTTACTATACCACCTTACTACACTTATTATAGCATAGTGTATTAGTATGTTATATTATACTATTTTACTACTCTATCAAGCATCCTATTAAGCATAAGTTGCCTATTCATACCAATATACTATATTTGTATTACGTAATATATTATGTAATCCACACCTTCTTTATCAAAATCGGTATTGGTAGGGGCACTACTGTTGCTAGTAATCCAAATAGTATATATAGTGTATATAGACTATATATAGTAATATAATGTTTATATAATGTTTATATAGTGTATGTAGAATAGATCTATTTGTGTTAGCTGTTTTCTATTGTTGGTGTAATACGAAATTTATAGTCAATCGTCAATGACTTTTATGCGCAACATCTCATTACTCAATGACCCAATCGTTTAGATGAACTAATATATGAAGTAGTATTACTATATATTGTATATTGTATATAGTATTATATATTATAATATTGTATATAGTATTATATATTATAATATTGTATATTATAATATTGTATATACTATTGTGATATTGCATACAATATTGTATGATAATTCTCACTACTACGCTTTTTTCTCTGGTTCGCTTTCCTCTTTACTAATTTTTTTTTTGCTGTTTGCCATTACTTTTTCTTTCTGTTTTGATAATTGTTTTGTAAATAACTTCATCCACTATATCTTTATACTAATCAATCAATCATGTTAAAGTGGGTTCAATCTGGTCTTTCTGCCGTTGCTGGTACTGCTGAACCAGAATATGGTCCTGATTCTATTCATCCCGTTACTGATACCATCAAGGATGATGAATCAATTTATAGAGAAACTTCCATTAAAGATTTTAATTGGTTAGTACCAACTTCAACTAATGTTGAAACTCAAACTTTTTATTTTACCGATTTAACTACTGGTTATTCTGGTTTTGCTCAAGTTATTCATTCTAATATAATGGGAGTTCATACCACTGCTCAATTTACTTTTAGATTATTTAATAATAATAATCCTCAAGATCCTAATATTATTTGGACTTCAACTAAATTAGAAGATTTTAAAACTGATGGTTCCAATTTTTATGCTAAAGATTTATCAATTGAATTAAATAGTGATAATAATTTATATACTTTAAAATCTTCTGTTAATTCTGATTCAATTGTTGAATTAACAATTTCAAAATTGGTCCCCGGTATTATTTTTGGTAAAGATGGTTTCACCTATTATGGTGATGATTTAGAAAATCCTTGGGGTTCTATGAGACATTTGTTTTGGCCTCGTTGTTCTGTTACTGGTTCAATTAAATTGGCTAATACTGAAATTGAAATCAATGGTTATACCATGTTTGTAATGGCTTTACAAGGTATGAAACCTCATCACGCCGCTAAATCTTGGAATTTTATAAATTTTCAATCTCCAAATCATTCGGCAGTTCAAATGGAATTCACTACTCCAATCTCTTATAATACTACAAAAGTTAATATCGCCGTGGTTACTACTAATTCAAAAATCTTATTTGCTTCAATTAATAATGATGTTATTCATATTGATCCAAAAGTTGATGAAATTGGTTGGCCAGTTCCTGGTAGTATTCAATTCAACTTTAATAAATCTATCACCGATAAAGAAGTTAGAGCCACCGTTAAAGGTGAATTGAAACAATTGGTTGAACGTATTGATGTTATGGCTGAAATCCCTCAATTTGTTAAAAACATCGTTAGTGGGGTTGCTGGTGCAAAACCTTATATTTATCAATTCTGTAATGATATGACTATTGATGTCGATGGTGAAAAGGAAGCCGGTATTGGTTTCATTGAAGCCACTTTCATTTCAGAATAATCTTTAATGATTTAACGATTTATATATATGTATATACATATATACATTTAGTATCTTCTTTCCATTTTTTTTTAATTTGATCGTATTTTTTTTCCCTCTATCCCTTTTTTTTTATCAATCGTCCCCTAATATAATATCCTAACGATTTGTTTATAATGTTTTTAACGGTAATATAGCAATATACAATACTAATATAAATTAAGTAATGGTGTAGTACAATTAAGCCTACTGCTGTTTCAAATAAAAAAAAAAGATGCTCCTAGTGCGAGAAAGGAAAAAATAAATGGTCCCTAGCAGGATCGAACTGCTGATCTTGGCGTTATTAGCACCACGCCTTAACCAACTGGGCCAAGGGACCTTTTTATTGAGAGATTTTATTTCCGGATAACTAACCCATTATATTGTTAAAAAAAATTTGTAAATAAAAAAATTTCGTGAAAAAAAAAAAAAACATCCCCAGCAGGATCAGCGTCTGACTCCTGCTTTGAGCTCTAACGAAACAAAACAATTGGTATCATATTATCTATCTCAAAACAAAATCTAATTCATAAATTAGACTAACTTTTATCCATCTCTACATTCATTCTCTTATTCAACTAGGAGGTTTTCAGTGAGACTAAACCCCCCTACATTATCAAAAGTATATATTTTATAGTCTTTATTGTTATTAAATATATATTCAAAGATTTTCGTGAAAAAAAAAAAAAAAAAAAAACCACAGACAAAGAGAAATGGGACAAATAAGAAAAATAGTATTCTTAATAGGACTTGATGTTAGATGTATGTACTTTAAAACGAAAATCAAAAGTATCCACGAGCACAGCTTCAGTTATTGTTTGATCTTTTTTTTATTAAACATAACAGATTGTAACTACGGATAACTCAAGCAAGGGAATGACAACAGGCTATTTGAATATATCCTTTTGAAAACCCCATCGAGAAATACTCCACAAAATCATAATGTAACGGTGTAGAATTTGATTCTGTAATGGATATATGTCCGCAAAAGATATACGATACCGAAGAAAAAGCCTTGAAGTGTGTCCAGCGAAGTAAGGAAACAATCGATAGTAAGTAGGATTGCTAATCCATCAGATATCAGTATCTATCAACGCAATACCCCGCTTGGATTATCACTATTCAGCACCTATTCTGTTTTCTGTCATTTTTTTTTCGTTTTTGCTTTTCAAATATAAGATAAGGTAACATACCTATAGTCTAAACAACCATATCTCTTCTAAACATTGTTGTAGCCCAGTTCCAGTTCATACTGCGTTCTGTTTCTATTACACAAGATCCTGAGACTTTCCCCTTCCCCCTTTTTCAGCTAAAATAATTGGGTTGAGACAAGGGTTGTTCAACCTACCAATCAAGTATTATTGCCGCAAATGGTACCCGTTGCGGACTTATCAATACAACGGTTGTTCCTGATTGTTTGCACCTTTTATTTTAAAAATTGCAAAAAAAAAAAAAGACGAAAAAAAGCGCTAATTCTTTTTTTCGTTTTCGCGTGGAAAAATGCAAAAGTTAACTTAATTTGGTCAACATTGACGATTTTTAGATTAAAGAAGAAAAAAAATAAGCTGATAAGGACATCATTTTTTTAAAAGCTTTTCTATAAGGTATTTGACAAGGAGAATACTACATTTCTCCTAAATTTCCATATTTATATAGGAGGTCCAACTAAATATTGCTAGTACTTTCCTTTTTTCTTACTAATTACCTCCCTAGACAACTTTCCCTTATATTACAAGCCCTTCCAGGATAATTTAAGTACTCTTGCTGAGATTGATTCCTCTGAAATATACTAAGAATGATAATTATCTCGAAGTTTACTATAAATATTTGACAGACATTAGCTAGCAGAAACAAATCAAAATAGTTAAGAGAAGGAAAAGGGACCCCATCCCTCGAGGAGATATCCAGGAAGAAAAAAAAAAAAAAAAAAAGATAGGCATCAATTCACCAATAATGAATAGTTCTAAAAAGAGAACTAAACAAATAAAACATAATACCAATAATCAACTTGATGAATCAACAAAAAATTCAAAAGAGATAGTTTTGAAAAAAGTTCAAAAACTTCCAGTTACAAAAAAACCCAAAACAAAAACATTTACCGGATGCTGGACTTGTAGAGAAAGACACCGTAAATGTGATTTAAGAGAACCAATTTGTTTTACATGTGAGCGTGATGGCATAAAATGTTTAGGTTTTACCATAAGGTTATGTTGGGATCATTCGAAATCAGATAATTTGAGAAGAACAATGATTTATGATCATGAGTTATATAGCTACATGTTAAAAACAAATAATGAACTAGATTATATACTAGCAAATATTGATGATCTTTATGAGAAAAATATTGATGCATCTCCATTTTCGATTCTCAAACTTAATGAAAAACCAACCGATGATTACCTTTTATCAAAATGGTTCGATTATATTCTACCCCAACGGTTAATGCCTTTATCTTGCCAGAATGTTACTAAAATATACCTTTATTTCATCAAAATTAATTTATCGCCAGATGGTGATGAAACTCCTAATATATTTCGTACTCTATTACGCCAAATAATAATATCCTCATCTATTATTTGGTGTAGTAGAAATACCAAACAATTCAAAAAAAGAGATGCTTATAAATTCCTAGAAGAAAACGTTAATTTATTACATGAACTGATGATTGAAATCCCTACATCTTTGAATGATAAATGTCTTTTATTAACTTCGGTTTGTAATTTAATGCTCTTACTTACACTTTTCACAAAAAATGTTCCTCCCCTTCATAACATTAAAAGTTATATTGGTTTAGCAACCAATCTCCTGAAAATAATTGATCCAACCATAGTTAAAGAAGAAGATTCTGAAGAATCGATATTAACCGAACAAATTAGAGTTTTGAATCAAATTATAAGGTATCTTATTGCAACAAGTTACATCATTGATGATACTATTGATTTGCCAATCAGTTTAATGAAATCATTTGACGCTGAAGAAAACTTGGAAGAATCTGATTTTGTAATTCCAAGCTTTTCTTTGAGTTTTTTCATTGATTTAGTATTGACAATTCATAAGAATCATCGAACAAGTAAATCAAAATCTAAATCCAAAAGTGTTAATGTTCGAATGTCATTTTTTAGATTAGAAGATGTACTTTACAGAGTTGAAAAAAAGTTATTCTTCCCAAATAAGAATTCAGATGTTTTAACAAAGGAACAAGCTTTATATAATCAATCGTACCTTTTCTATTGTGCTATGTATCTATTGTTTCTTAAACATTGTTTTACAGCAAGTGCAACTACTGTTTCTAAGGCTATTATGGCTGATTGGAGTAAAAAATCATTAAAATACTTAGATGAGTATTACAAGACTCATGACTTTTCATCAGGTTGTTTGTGGTCAATACTAATCATTGGATTAGAAACAAAAGACGATGAGACCAGAGGCTTGATTTTGGGGTTTTTGAATACTTTGTCAAGATTCAATTTAGACCAAGTTGAAGTTATGAGATCTACATTTACCCTTCTATGGCTGGATCAGTCACAATCAAAATCAGCAGCTTCATCACTAAAGCAAAATATTGGATTTGTACTTTAATATATTTATGAATTATGCATTTAATAGATTATTCTTTACTCATGATGAACTTTGATATATATATAGTAGTCTGTAACTAAAGTAGGCATTCTGTAAATAAATTCTCTTCATCCATGAAACTGTTTAGCTTTTTTCACATTTTTTCAAAAGTTTACTTTGTTCCAAGTTTTTCAAGTTACTACGTAAATGTTTTTGTTGACTTTTGTAAGCTTTCAGCAATATTTAGCTAAAACTTGAAAAAAAAAAGAACAACTCAATTTATTGATTACGATTGGTTGTCTATAAATAAAAAAAAATACAAAACTGGAATATCTGCCTTTTCACTTCCATACCCACCTATAATATATTTTCTTACTTTCCGTCAAGTCTGTTTGTGAATTGGTGTAAGAATTTGTGGTGCAAAAAAATTGAATGTTTTCTTTTGAACATTTACTTTTTTTTTTCGCAACTACAATTTATAAACTACGTTTCTTTTCGAGAAGAAGACGAATAAATCAGTTTATTAGCTTTATAAACCCCAGTTCATGACTATTAAAGTATATAGCTACAACCACTTTTTTTTGCTACTGGACTAATCGTATGATTCTATTTTAGATTCACGAAGAATTCATTTACTAAAGAAAAAACCAAAAAAAAAGAAGCTATTCCATCCTCCTAGTTTAACGATGCTCAATAGGAAATTATCAAAACAGAATGTGGACCTCCTTCAGAACTTCATTCATCAAGTCGAGAAAAAATCTTTTGGTTTAAACGACTCTGCCCAAACCCTAACTGCTGTTCTTCCATTATCTGCTGGCTCTGGTAACTTAGAAAACGAGGATGCTTTGGAAAAAATGTTCCATAAGTATAAACTTTGTTTATCTCAACCATTCCATGTCAAAGAGTTTCGAGGTAGTTCTATCCAAAGAAAAGAATGGGCGATTGTCGAATTCCAAACCTCGAAAGAAGTTCCAGATTTTACTGAATTTCCAATGAAAACAGTAAAGCTAATAAGAAAATTCAATCAAGACTACAAACTTATTTTTGAAGACAAATCTTATTTCGAAATATCTAAAAAATGGACTAAAAAAGCTTTTCATTTTCATACTCAGCACGTTACAATTGTTGAAAGAGAAGAATTTAGTGAATTCTCTCCTATCCTTTCGACTGCTGGCTCAGAAATCAAAATAAATATCAAAAATCAAAGCGCGGACTATTCTCCAATGAGTATTGATTCCATCAAAGAAAGAGAGTACTTCATCCAACAAATGAACCTTACTTATGAGAACTCTGCAATGGAGGATATAGAAATGGAAGACGTTGATGTTTCTCTAGTATCTCAAAGAACAGGTGAAAGTTATCATTCAATTATTTTACTCAACACCGGTAACTCAAACAAAGAACTTAAACAAGATTTGAAAGAAAGGAATGAAGAAGGGAAAACTCTTCTTTCTCCAGAATCAGAAGAATTTGACTATAAACAACAATTCAAACCTTACCCAGAAGGTAAAAAAAGTACCCTCACAGTCGAAAGACTGAATTGATGCAAAAAAAAAAAAAATGACGACAGCTGCAGGATTCGAACCTGCGCGGGCAAAGCCCAAAAGATTTCTAATCTTTCTCCTTAACCACTCGGACAAGCTGCCATTTTATACCGAGTTTGATTTTGACAAAACTTGAGTAGTGACAAAATAGAAAAAAAATCGTATTTTTGCTGCATATTCATTTGAAATCGGTGAAAAAGAAAGCTTTTGCTTTCCTTTCAACTTCAATACTACAATAGATTAAAAGCATAGTATATATTTAAGAATTTGTTTTTTGAATAATTTAATATATATCATGCTATATTTAATGCTCAAAAAATATAGCAAGCAATGTTTCATTTTTTTTTCATTTTTACCAAAGCCTTTGCCATAAAGTCATAGGTTTTCCTCCTGTGTTTCTTTCTATATTAGGTAATATAGTCCATAAAACCAAGATACTGGTATACAAGGCAAGGAAAACCGGGAAAACAACGAACGATCCAGCAGGTTCTGATAAAAGACCAATGAAAAATGGGAAAATGGCACCACCTGCTGAACCAAATGCAGTGATAATGGTCAAGCTGGTATATTGAATTTTTCTGGGAAGCATACCTGGTTTGACTGAAGTACCAACGACGTATGAATAAAGTGGACCAATCCATACACCTGCAAATGCAACAAAAGTACTAGCAGCGATTGTATTAGGAAGAACCCAAGCCAATATCACCACGATGATTGTTATAATACTCATTACAATAAGGCTTCTTCTTACCCCAAAGTATTTAGCAGATAAATGAGTTAAAAGTAATCTTCCAACCGTTAATCCACTCCAAAATGCCAGCGCCACATATCCAATTGAATCAATATCACCACCTTTATAGTCAATTAGATATGTGACACACCAACCAGAAATGGAAACTTCAGAACCTTGATAGAACAAGATCAAGAAAGCAAATATCCAGGTAATATGATTTCTAACCGCTTCTCTCATTGATGACTTGTTAGGGGAGCTGGTTTGAGAACCAGATTCATCTGCTGGATCTGCCTCAAACTGTTTGAGATCTTCATTGGCACCTTGAAATGCCAAACCAACCAACACAAAACTTATAACCATTTCACCCAAGTTTACTAAATAGACATAATGCCATTTAATTCCATGAGTAGCCATAAGAGTCCCCAACAATGGAGAAATAGTAGCTCCCAATCCATATGATGCATGTGTATATGACAAATACAAAGTCAGTTTATCCAAATTTGCTAAAAAAACATTCGTTTGTGCTAAGCACATGGCAAGCCCAGCTCCACCAAATGAAAAGGCGACCACGGTTAATGCAAAATGCGATCCAGCAGATACGATAGCAAAATGGATAGTACTTAGAAAGATACCTACCATGAATGAATATTGCCTACCAAGAACTGGTTGTAATTTACTTGACAAGGCAGCCACGATAAGAAATCCAATGGCATTTGACATCCAAATAAGAGAAACAAGGGTATAATTGATATCATAATAACTTTCAATAAAGGGCAAAAGAGCTCCTGGAGCTGCATCAGTATAACCACATGAAAACACATATATACAAAGGGCAAAAACTCTGAATTTATTTCTTGGTGGATTATTGATAGTCATCTTAGGAGGACTAGCACGATCTAATTCACCCTCTTGACGAGGCATTGCCGATTCCAGATCATTATCACGAGAAACAAAGCCATCATCAACATTAGGTCTGATGGTGTGTTTTCTCGTGAATTCAGAAGTATTTACTAACTCAATTGAATTTTGCTTCATTCTTTTCTGAATGGTTAATGAATACCGACGTTCTTTACTCTTTTTTTATCTTTTTTTTTTGTCTTCAGCCTTTTCCAGTTAATTTATATGATTCCGCTTTTTTTTTTTTTTTTTTTTTTTTTTTTTTTTTTTTTTTTTTTTTTTTTTTTTTTTTTTTTTTTTTTTTTTTTTTTTCCTTCTGTAAGATTTGGCGGAGTGCGTGAGATATCTCGCAATAATTTGCGGGGGAGGAAGTAATAGGGAGCCTACTTTTTGTCTTTTAAAGGAGATTTTACGTTGCACGAGAGATCTGATTAATAATCAATATAATTTGAATATATAAAACGTTTATTTTTATAGTTTAGAAAACTTAAATTGATGACAATGATCGTCTAAGTAAGAGTTGTGGGGGATTATCTTCTTTCAATGGTGAAGATGTGCAACAAAATGTAGCCAACAATAAGGAAAGTAAAGGTCCAGCCTATTAAGTAGCTAACATCTTTCCAAAAAGCAGAGGTATCGAAACCAAATGTAGATAAGATAACTGCTCCAGGAACTTCAATTGATAAACCATACTTCTTTTCTTTCAAAATCAAATCTTTCACTTCATTGATAGCCAAAGCTTCGTAGGCATAATGGAAGAGGGAAATCCATTGTAACCATTTGATTTCAGCTTTCAAATCTCCACTATTGATGAACAATCCGGCAAATAATAGGGAGAACAAAAGAACCAACACACCTAACATGGTAGATGTACCTGGTTCACTAACTAAAATACCAACAATCAATACTTCAAAAGCAATGGCAACATTAAATAGAATAAGAACAAGAATTGTCTTCAAGAAACCGTTATGTTCCATGGTCAATCCGACTAGCGGATACAAGATGCTGACCAAAATAACTGGGGGTAAAACACGTAATGGTAAGACATCACAGAAGATTTTACTCAAGTAATAACTCAATGGATGGTAATAATTATTAGCTCTTTCACGAATGAAAATAATTCTTTCGGTTGAAAAAGAATGTAAACCTGTCAAAGCAGAAAACCCAAATAATGCTAGGATGAAAAAGAATAAACCCAATCTATTTTGGAATCCACTAATATCATTAGCAATGTTATAGTAAAGATAACCACAGAATGAACCCACAATTAAAGATAAGATATAACTACTCAATAATAATTTAGGATTTCTATAGAGATTCTTGAAAGTTCTTGAGGATAGAATCAAAACTTGGGTACCAAAACTTGCTTGTTTCAAATATTCATTCTTGAACTTAATAGCACTTGGATTGGATTTTTGCTCTTCGATTTCTTGTTTGAGCTCAATAGCTAACACCGATTCATTGTATATTTGAGGCAATTTATTATTGATTTGAACTAAAGTACCATCATCACCTTGTTTATCTGGACCACTGATTGGATTATAGTTATACTCATCTCTGTGTACTGCAAAGTGTTCCCATTCTCTAGTAGTGTCAATTTGGCTTGAAGTCGAGTTTCTTAAGAATGCAGTATGTACATCTTCATCTTCATGGTTTTGACCTTCAATATCATTCGATCCACTACTGAGATCAGAGGCAGAAACATTCTTATTAAGTTTAACAATTTTTTTATGATCAACTGTTATATCAATCAAGTAATCAGCAATATTATAACCCAAAGGACATTTATAACCATTCTTGGAAAAGAAGTCATTACATTTTATCATATCACCAGAGTAAACTAAGTCACCTTCACTAAGCAAAAGTAATTTATCAAATAATGAAACAATATTACTTCTTGGTTGATGAATAGTAAACACAACAGTTCTGTTGAAATCTCTAGACAATTTCACCAAGCATTCAACAACATTTCTAGCATTATAAGAATCTAAACCTGAAGTTGGCTCATCTAAGAACAAAATAGAAGGAGAGGTAACCAATTCACAAGCAATTGAAACTCTTCTTTTCTCACCACCTGAAATACCTCTTTTGAAATCAGATCCAATAACTCTATCCTTGATATTTAATATTCTTAATTCACTAAGAACTTCGACAACTCTAGTCTCTTTAGCTCTCAAACTCATACTTCTAGGTAATCTAAGTAAAGCACTATTCAAAACAGTTTCATAAACGGTTAATGTTGGAATTAAATGATCTTCCTGATCAACAAAACCAACAATTTTTTTATACTCTTTAGGGCCTAAAATTGTACCGTTGACATAAATATTACCACTTACTTCACCATTCTTATTCTTACCAGCCAAAATATCTAATAATGTCGTTTTACCAGCACCTGATCCTCCCATTATAGCCAAACATTCTCTAGGTTTCACTAAACCGAAGGTATCACTTAAAACAATCTGGCCATTAGGAACTTTATATTTGATTGAATCGAAAGCTAAAGTAGTTGGGGTAAAGTTTTCATTTAAAGCATTTAATTCACCTTCAAGTGGTTGATATTCCAGATCATCAGACTTCTTAAATAGTGGACTTCTACTTATATTATAAATTGAGGTCACGACGATAAATCCACAGACAACAACTACCCCAATTATACTTATTAAATTACCAAGAGTTAGTCTTTTATGGTCTGGTAAATCATAACCAGGAATCTCACTTTTATGAATACATTCACCAGATTTACAGTGTAAGGTTATAAAAGGATCACCAAAGACTGCAGAAATTAAACCATTCATACTAGGCTCTGAAAAGCGACAATTCTTTTTATTAACATCACAAGTAAAATCACCAGGTCCTTTTATGGTCTCAGTTAAAAATTCAGAAATATCAATTGAACCAGCTTCACCACATAACATTTTACCTGGTAAACATTTACATTTAACATTGTCACAATTATAATGAGTTGTATTAGATTTTAAATCATATTTAAAATCACATTTATCTAAATCACAGTAAAATGATTCTTTTTCATCAATCCAAAATTGGAAATCACAAGCTTCAGCAGTTCTATTACAACTAAAAGTAGCTTGAGGTTTTTTACCATCTAAAATTTTAATAATCTTTGCATTAGTAACATCACACATTTGATGATTTTTATTAACAACAACACCTGATTTATAACAAGTTCCTTTAAGTCCTTCTGGCATGAATGCATCACAAGAATCATCAGCTGTACATAAATTACAATTGATACCTGTCCATCCTTTTTTACAAGTACACTTATCCTTTTCATCACGAACTGGCCTTTTGAGATTACCATCTTTAAGGGATCCACACAATGCTTCAGAGCAATCATTACCACCATAACCATCTCGACATTCACACGAGCCCGTAAAAGTGTTACACTGAGAAAACTGAGTACATTCGAAATTTGGTAAGTTACAATTGAAACATGGAGGACATTTATCTTCATCAGGGTCATCTTTTTGTTGGTCAATCAATGCTTGCTTAATGTCAAATACATCGTTGAACACAGCACCTCTTTTTATTCTATCAAACGAATTGTATAAGTCTTGCTCATTATTGATTTGGAGAGCCAGAGCAGCTTTAGTCAAGGTGGCAAGCAAGCCAATTGATAGCGATAAAGACGACAGTAATTTCATTGCTGCGGCCTTAATCACTTTATAACTGTATCAATTAGCTATTAATTATAAGCTTACTATAATTCACTAATGGGAAGTGATAATTAAAAGGAATTGAGTTGAAGCTGAAATTGTAATTAGAGGTTGCCAGAGTAAATCTTTAAATCTTATCGCTGGTTATATTTTTGTCTCACAATTCAAACTCAATTGTTTAACGCACTAATTTTAACTATACGCATCATCCTTTTTTAGTATGGTCGAAACTGCAAAAGCGGTAATTACACACCGAGAGACATAATGAAACCCCAGGTTTTTAATGTTTATTTATAAATATTAAATATATACTAGTATATACTAATGAATGATTGAATTAGCACTTGTTGATAACTCGTTTGAGTGGTTCAACATACTCTTTCATTAAACTATCCTTAACATAAACAATGTAGTAAGGAGTAGCAGTATTACCTTCAGTAAAATTAAGAACCTCAGAGGCTGGTACTTCAGTAACAATTTCATCATTATACTTTCTAAAGATATTTCTATGAGGATCTTTAATATAAACCCAATAATGACCATAACTTGCTTCACCTCTATGGATGAAAATTGCAAAAATAGAGTAACCAACTTTAGTGTAATCATTGAATTGATTAGATGCCTGTTCGTGTAACAAATTCAAACGATCATGGATTGATTGTAATTCATTTTTCAAACTATCAATTTGATCTTGTATCGTCATGATTGTTTCTGCTTTAATCGATAATGATTCATGGTTTATGATCTTAGCTTCAAGAAATTTTTTAGTGGAAATCAAAGAATCAATTATAGATAACTTAGTTTCTTCATCTGGTTTTAAAATAGTATCTTTCTTTTCATAAAGTTCATTAATCTCGGACTTCCATTTGAAAACCTCCAGTCTTTTATTTAAAATTTCCTCATCTTCGGTATCCAAATAGCGATCAAGGTAAATTTGTTCACTAAATGGAATTGGTTCTAAAGATTTGTATGCAATAAGTTTTTCTCTATCAAAGAGAACTCTTTGCACATGAAATTGTAATACTTCAGGGATGTTCTTAATAGTTAAACTTTTCTTCACTAATCCCTCTTCTAAACTTACTAAATCTTCACTGAAATAGTTATCTAATGAATCATAAATATCTTTTGGATGATCACTAACATTAATAATCAAACTAAAGAACCTCTCAGTCGATACTCTTTGCTTGCTATTTTCGTCCTTCAATGGTGTAATTGTTTGTTTGGTTTTACCATAAAATAGTTTTTTAATTAAATCATATTGTTCACCATCATCTTCAACAAATTCAGGCTCTAAAGCTGTTTCAATTTGAAAAGTTACATTTTCAATACATTCTGTAACATCTTGCTGTCTACCAACTTCTATAGTACTTTCCATTTGGTCAGTACTTATCTCAAGGATTTGAGGTTCAGTAGTTTCAGATGTGCTTTCAGTTTTCGATACATCATCTCCGAGATCAATCAACATTTCATCACTTTCGGAATTAGTAGATTTACCCTTTTTATTTTCAAAATCAACCATTGATACATCCCCATCAATTTGAAATCCCGGCTCTGGTGATTGAGAGGGGACAAAAATAGGCTGATCATTGGAATCGGTCTGGTCCTCTTCAGCATCATGTTCAAGGACTTCAACTATGTCAGAATCAGAATCTTGTTTTGTGAGTTGTTGTTCTTCAATCTCTTTGCCTTCAGTTTGTCTTTCTGCAGTTTTAAAAGTCACTGGTTGTGATAATGGTAAAAATGATAAATAAGCCAATTCTTTACTTGGTTGGACACATCTTTTATCAGTGTAAATCATTTCGTTGAATAAGTGTTTTAGATGATAAATAAATTGAATTGATCTTTTAATTTCAGATTCTTCAACTTCTCTTCCACCAATTTTACGATTTTTATATTTTGAGAAATCAACTTTTAATTCATTAAAATTCAATACTGCATCTCTCAAAGGTTTAATACAAAAATAATATTGAAGCAACGAATTCAAATAACAAGTATTACCAATATTATCTAAACCAGATGGCCAGTTTTCAGCTGGTAATAGCGACGAATCGATTTTACCAGAATTCAAAAAACTTAATAAAATTTTCGAATTCTTTGCTTGAGCGATGCTTTTCAAAGCTTGTCTCAAATTTCTTATATCATCTTTATTTTCATAATCACTACTATATGTATCACTAATTTCCGAATTTGCTAATTTCTCTTGAAACTTTGAAATTATTTCAAAATCATTAGTTGATACATTGACGTCTAACTTACCACAGGCATCTTTGAAATTAATCGAATAATTTGGACCAATTATATCTGGATACTTACTTTCGATATAATTCATTAAAATGTAACTTTTTCTTTTCACTGCAACTGAAAGTAGGGCTTTATACAAAAAGGTAACATCATCAGTAATTTTAAAGTTATTTGTTTGTAAAACTTCATCAAGCCTAAATTCAAAAGCGGTTATAACAACTTCATCTTCAGTAATTAGCTCAACACCTAACTCATCTAATGCGAGGGAGATTGGAATTATTTCGTTTTCGATAAATTTGAATAAAAATTGACTATTCCTAATCTTTGCGATAATTTTTAAATTTTTATTATAATAATTATAATTTTTGCTGTCATTTTTAAAAGCCGTTAAATACATTGCCAAAACGAAATCATCATCAATTTCAACATTTGGGGAAGTTAATTGAATCCCGATACTCTTCAAAGAATCCATATAATCCGTAAAGCCGATTAATTCACCCCGCGATGACAAATTATTATAATATGCTTTTAATTTACTGACTTGTTGGTTTGAATTAAATTGAATTATATTTTTTAAAGAATCAACATAATGGGGTTGGTTAATGGGATCAGATTTAATAGTATTCTCAAAGCATCTTATAATTACTTCATCTTGAAAATAATTGCAACTACTTAAATTAGTGAAAAATGGTAGTTGATTTGAGTTATTGTTATTAACATAAGTCATACTGATATGCTTATCAACTTCACCAAAAGTTCTGAATATCAATGAACAATTATCACTAAATGAATAAGTGGTATCAAAATCATTTAATTGATTTGAAATTTTCAATTTCTTAGCGATATAAATGATTTCCATAATCTTACGAATATAAGATTCTCGTAAAGATGGATTTGTATTTAATGAGGGAGGAATTAATTCATCATTCTTTGAAGTGAAAGAAAGTTTATTAAATAATAAATTGATATCAATTTTAGCATCAAGATTTGTATTAGTAATACTAATAGTTTGAATTCCACGATTTGGTGGTAGGTTTATTGGACCTTTCAACACTTTAATAAGAGTTTGGAAGCAATGTATTGGAGTTGGTATTAAATCTGGTGATAGAATTGAATCTGGTTTACGTTCAATTCCTTTTAAATATCTTTTCTTTATAGATTCTTGATCTATAATTGGCTTTAAATCATCAATTTCAAATTCTTCATTAAAAATCGATACTCTTAAAATATGATTACTATTACTATTCAAACTTTTAAAAAATGCATCATCAATCAAATTAATCGAATCAATAGATTCATCAGACAAGGAATTCAAATCATCTTTTGAAATTAAGGATTTTGGGATTAAATGATATTCATGCTTATCAATATTTTGATAAATATATTGATTTGGTTTACGTTCAAGTATTGAGATTTTCACATGATTAATTTCATTTAAAGATCTATTAATTAATAAACCTCTAATGTTTTTCAATGTTTGATCACTATCTTTCAAATCAATGTCTTCAGATGATGGTGCATAGTCAAGATAATTATTCAAAGTTAAAATTTCAAAATTCTTATAACTACTTGATGAACTTAATAGTTGTGATAATTCACTTGAATAGTTTATTGGAATTGAATTAAGAAGGCTGAAGTTTTTCAGGTTTGGCCATTTATTCTTATAAATCGTAGTAAATTTAATATCATCTATAATTCTATTAAGAGTCTTGAATGGATATTTAATCAATTCATCTGATGGAATTGAAGTATAATTAAAATTGGGTTTGATATCTTTTGAAATCGAAGAAGATGAAGAGGATGAATCGGATTGTAAAAACGGGTTGTTACTCTTCAACTGGCTCTTTTTCGATTCGGTTTCATCTTGAATAATCTCTTCATCAATTATAATATTTTCATCACTTGATTGGTTACTCTCTGCGTCTATTTCATTATTCTTTACAGTCATGGTCTCATAAAAAAGCAAGCAAAACAAGAAAAGATAATTGGATTGGTGAAAGAAATGCTTTATCTAAGGTCAATTGAGTATGTAAAAACTAAGTTTTCAATCTGACCAATTGTAATTATGGAATCACCTCTATAAAATTAGTCTTTATAAATTTAGTAATATGATTAGTTGATTGATGCGGTGTTAGCGAGTGATCAGTTTTTTTTTTTTTATTTTGTTATTTTTGGTACTCAGTGAAAAGTTTATACAAAACCCAGACACCCCATACTTAAATTGGCGATGCACAAAGACAAGTACCGAATCTCGAAAAATCCTTTTTAAACATTGAAAAATTTATAAGAACCGTTTAGACTTTATTCTACTTTCATTTAGAGTCAAGAGTATGTCACAACCTCCACAAGTTGACTTCGAGAAGATCCGTACCAGTTCGGATGGTAGTTTCAGAGGCATGGCCCTGCTGGCTTTCAATGAAGTCATAGCCAACAATCCGTATTTTGCTGCCGGTGGTGGATTAATGTTATTAGGAACATCATTAGCATTAGCAAGACAGGGGATTGTTAAATCACTGGGATTTATATACCGTCAATTGCTAGTTGATTTGGAAATTCCACTGAAAGATAAATCGTATTTATGGTTTTTAGAGTGGATGTCAAAATATAAAAATCGAAGTTCACGTCATTTATCCGTTGAAACCAATTTTATTCAACATGATAATGGGGCTATAAGTACTAAATTTTCATTAGTCCCTGGTCCTGGTAAACATTTAATCAACTATAAGGGGGCCTACATGTTGGTGAACAGAGAAAGATCGGGGAAATTACTCGATATGACCAGTGGTACGCCATTTGAAACCGTTACGTTAACTACATTATACCGTGACCGTCAATTATTCTACGATTTATTGGGAGAAGCCAAAAGAATGGCATTGAAAGCTCGTGAGGGGAAGACCGTACTTTTCACATCTTGGGGTCCAGAATGGAGACCTTTCGGTCAACCACGTAAAAAGAGAATGTTAGGATCAGTTATATTAGATCAAGGTATTAGTGAAGGAATTTTAACTGACGTTAAAGATTTCTTAGAAAGTGGAGATTGGTATCATCAAAGGGGGATTCCATATAGAAGAGGTTATTTATTATATGGTCCACCAGGTAGTGGTAAGACTTCATATATTCAAGCATTGGCTGGTCAATTAGATTATAATATATGTATACTTAATTTATCAGAAAATAATTTAACTGATGATCGATTAAATCATTTGATGAATCATATACCAGAAAGATCTATTTTATTATTAGAAGATATTGATGCTGCTTTTAATAAAAGAGTACAATCAGAAGAAAAAGGATTTACATCGGGAGTTACATTTTCTGGATTACTTAATGCATTAGATGGGGTTGCCAGTGCTGAAGAATGTATTACATTTATGACTACAAATCATCCAGAAAAATTGGATCCAGCATTATTAAGACCTGGTAGAGTTGATTTTAAAGTTATGATAAATAATGCTACCGGATACCAAATTGAAAAGATGTTTTTAAGATTTTATGAAAATGAATTTGAATTATGTAAAGAATTTATGAGAAAATTCAATGAATTAAAATTAGAAAATGTTAGTACTGCTCAATTACAAGGATTATTTGTTTATAATAAAAGAGATCCAAAAAATGCTATTGAAATGATTGAGAGTTTAAAAAATCCAAATACTGTATTTAAATAGAGAATTATTCTTGTATATAAAATTAAACCAAATAGTTTTCCTAATGAAAGTTTCAACTTTACTGTATTTGACCCAGTATTCTTACTGGAGGAGGTAAGGCATATATTCTTACTGGAGGAGGTAAGGTATATCCCAATCTTTATACTCTAGTAACCAATAGAGTATTACTGAAATTTTGGTAGATATATAGTATGACCAACCTAATATTGAAATCCAATTGTTTATTTTGTTTCATAGCAGCGGATTAACCCCTGAACTTCTTCAAGAGATCATTGTGAATCCTCTTAAGATTCCTTTCATTAAGATCATCTGATTGAATCATTTTATTTAGATAATTTATATAGATTAGATAAACTAATAAATCACTCTGATCATTCTTAAAGAACAATGAAGTTTTCGAGTTCAAAACTTTACGAAACTTATTAGAGTTGTAAGACTTTGATACCGGTAAGTGTTTTGATGCCATTATCAATGTAGTGTTTCCTCTAGTAGAAAGTGTTTTATTTGTTATGATTTTATATTTTTGATCTCTGGAGATTACAAAAAAAGGAGAAAAAGCAAACTGTACGGATCTTTTTATCGTTCGGCAACAATTCCGCGCATCCGGAAAGCGATGGAAAAACGATTAAATTTTCCGAGATACCGAGACCAATTCCTAACTACATCAAAAGAGATATATGAAGAATTTTAAATATATATAAAGATATTTATATGTGTTATATGGAGTTGACTAAACGAAACCATTAGACTTGACTATGTAGAATCCACGAAGAACCAATCAAACTTTTCTCTTTTTGAATCTTTCTTCATCGTCCAAATAATTTTTAATTTTAAGAGACTTATCTAATTCTTGAACCGAAGGTAATAATTTCTTTTGATCATCATTATCAGTATAGGGATTATTTTCCTCACTACCATTACCATTAATTTTGGGAGAAATCAGGCCGAATTTAAAAGGTTTAATCCTTGATTCTGAACTGATTGAAGTTAATGAATGACGTTGAAAATTATTACCATTCTTGATGGTATCTCTTCTTTGTTGATCGAAGTTCGGTAATGAGTTAGTTCTTTGGTTTTCTAATACTTGAGGAGGGTAAAAATATGGAGGATGAGGTAATTGATACGGTTGTTGCATGATTGGGAATGGATACTGGGGAGGGTTTAACGTAGAAGTATCTGGAGAACTAGAAGATTTTTTTTTAAAATCGTCAATTTTAGAATTATTTCTGGTTGATGATGGAGTAGTTAAAGTTGTTGAGGGCATTGGTTGTAGAGGATCCATTAAAATTGATAAATGGCGATGATTTGATGATTGTTCTGATAATTCATTATTATTCATTTTAACATTACGGAAAGCAACTTCATGAGGATTATAAACAGTATAGTTAGGATTCAAAGGATAATGTTGAGGAATGATATTATTGGGATTAGAAGATCTAGAAGTAAATTCATTCAAGTGATACAGGTTAGTTGCAGTTGGGGTTGATGTTGATGCAGCTGAAGTTGTTGTTGGAGGTGGATGTACCATAACCTGTTGAGCCTGGGGAGGAGGAGGAGGAGGATGGTGTAAACCCGGTTGATGATAAGTTGGTCTACTTTTAATTCTTTCGATCAAATGATTTTTAAAGTTGGTTAAATCATTTTTAGATTGTTGTCGTTGAGGAGGAGGAGGTCTTGACATGGGAGAAGTATTGAGATCATCAGTATTAAGAAATTTCACTGGAGTCTTTGAACGTTCTGGTTCATGATTGATGTTGTTACCTGATGAAGATGGTTGATCAGAGGTACGATCATTACGATCAAAAACCTGTTCTACGAATTCCACTAGTTGAATCATATCGAGTTGATTTTTATGTAAATCCATTACGACGTTATCATACTTACTCAATAGGTTAAGGTGATCATTTTTCAACTGAAGATAGTTATTGTTTAGTTGGAACAACTTATAACTAACTGAATGTTCAAAGTTGGTGGATTGCAGGTGTGATCGACTCTGGGGTTGCAGAGGGGGTTGACTATCATCGAAGTAGTCTTGTTGATGTTGTTGCTGTGGTGGAGGTGGAGGTGGTGGAGCCAATGAAAGTGGGGGTGGTAGCTGTTGTTGTTGTGGTTGTTGTTGTTGTTGTTGCTGTTGTTGTTGATCTTGGTGTAGTTGTAAATTCTGATGATACTCTTGTTGTTGTTGTTTTAATAATTCTTCATTATCAATTTCCCCATAGGGGTTTGAAGTAGGGATAGCGGGGATTGATTTTATATTGACGACTTCTTTATGACTATTAACATTTTTCAGAGATCTTCTTTTAATAAGTTTAAGAGATTCTAAATCACCTTTACGAAATTGATTAGTAGAATGACGAAATTCCCATTTAGTTATTGGATTAGTACCACTATTTTCATTAGAAGATATTGATGAAGTTGAAGAACCAGCTTGAACTTCATCATGAGAATTTTGAAAATTATCATTAACTTTATGAAATCCATACATATTTAATTGTCTAATAAATGAAGCAATATTGGTATGTTTAAAATATAATGCCAAAACTTTTGAAAATTCTTCCCCGGGGAATAAACAAAAAGATATATTATTTGAAGACCACCAAATTAAATGACTAATGGTATTATCTTCTAACATATCATATAATTTATGAATGAATACCGTTTGAGTTTTACCATTAAGAATTTTTTTATCACGATCTTTATCGGGTAGAGAAGAAGTAGGAGTTGGGGTCACCGAACGAACTCTGGTGATGGGATCATCATCAACACCTGACGATTGAGGTATTAGTAGATCACTCAACAGACTCGACCTGGGAGGTGGCTTGTTGTCAGTCATGGTGATGGTTTGGTGGACCAGAAAAGAGTGTGTTTTGAAACCTGATAAAAATTTTCTGGTGTATTTTACCTTTTTTCGTTCTGTTGAGTGTTTTGTACCGTTGTATTAGTACTACTAGTACTACTACTACAACTACTACAAAGTATACAACTACAAAGTATACAAAGTATACAACTAGTACATATACGTATACGTATACGTATACATATAGTATATGATATGCTTAGAATGTATATATGTTATGTATGTATACATATACATAATAATATCATCTAGATCTATATTAATATACCAGACCATGGTGTTTCTCATCGGGTCACTAACAAATGAGCGATTACGTAATCCAGTTTCACTACGTAATACACACATACACTATATAGTATATGTATATACTCATATATTATAATATATGATAATCATATATATATAAATACATTAAGGTGAAAGAATGACTATTTTAACTTTGTAATATGAAATTTTAATTAAAAATTAATTAATTAATCCCCTATAATTTCTTTTTTTCCTGTTTCTTTTTTCCTTTTCTTTTTTTTTTGCCAATAGAAAAAAAAAAAAAAAAGTTTACTAACTAAAAAAATTACTCAAGTGTTCTTTTTTTTCTTTTCTTTTTTTTCTTTTTTTGTTAATTTTTCTTTTTTTTTTTTGTTGATTACGGGTTTTTTCCTACTTCTGTCTCTGTCTCCTTTCAAATTTATAAATTAACACTCATACTTTTCCTTTTCTTCAATACCCTTCTCTACTCATCCATCTATCAAATACATTCAACTGAAAAAAAAAAAAAGCACCTATTTATTACTTTACCATCCATTTATTATCACTAATCAACTATATTCTATATTCTATATTCTATATTTTATATTAATCAGCCATCATATATATTCAACAAACCCACCAAGTCTTCCTCCTTCGCCTGCTCAGCATCCCCCCCCTCCATCACAACAAAAGAACAATATGAACTCTCAAATAAACAACTCAAACGATAATAATGATCAGGTCTTTCAGGATGATGCGCCCTTCAGACAACCTTCGGTTGTCTTTCTTGACTCATCCACTAAACGTAATTCTACTTCTAATCAGAATGATCAATCTAAAAGAGTCCGGCTAGATGCTGCTGCGGTTGCATCTACTAACTTACATCACCACCACTCCCATTCTCATTCTCATCCGCACTCTCATCCGCACTCCCATCATCATCACCTACATCAGTATCGTCGTCCACTGCAGTTAGCCGCTTTACAACGTCATCATCAATTATTAAAAGAAAAAGATCATCATCAATTATTAAAAGAAAAAGATCATAGTCAACTATTGATGGATCATGATCATAATCATAATCATAATCAATTATTATTGGATCATACGTTGGATGAAGGTACTACTCCTCAACCGGCTTCTCCTCCCGCTGCTCTAGTTGCTGCCGCCGCCGTTGCGGCAACTTCTACTTCTTCTTCTAACACCACCACTCCTACAGTTCCTATTGAAGCTGATTCTCCAGCTGAATCTCAATCGGATTCAGAGATTTCTTCCTCCTCTTCCTCTGCTTCCTCTTCGGCTTCCTCCTCCTCTTCATCTACTCAAAAGAATAACTTGCACGTTTCAGTACTCGAAAAAAATACTTACTCGATGAATAATCAGTCGTCGGTCAACTTGGTTTCTTCTACTCTAACTCCAACTCCATCCATACACGATGAAATCGATCCTCATGATACAGAAACCCCGTCATTCGCTTCGTCTGCCATCTCTAACTCGTCAAACACTTCCACGTCAACGGCCAATAATTCTAGTAAAACTAGTAATATTAATACCAATAATACCAATAATTCCAATACCTCTACTTCCTCCTCCACCAACAACAACACTAATACCACCACCACCACCACCAATAATAACACTAGTATGAATAAGAATCACAATAACGATAATGATGAAAATGATAGGAACAATGGCAAGAATGCCCCGGTTGAAATGGACGTCGACGAACAATCTCCTAAATTTAAACCAACCAATTTAGATCAATCTCAATCTCAATCTCAAATGCAACCAATGAAAAAATCAATGAAAAAACTTTATCAAGTCGCTCCTCTGGCTGGTATTTTGAAAAAATATATCGATAATAAACCTATTACTACCACTAGTAATCCTCATAAAGCTCCTAAATTCATTCGTCGTTTTAGATCTCGTTCTCTACCAATCATCACTTATTCAACCCCGCTGAATCGTTCTCATGTCTTTCAACATCATATTCCTAACCTGAAGGTTAATACTACTACTACCGCCCAGACCATTATTAAACCAAAACCAACCCCATCAAGTATTCCATTACCTCCTATCAACTTACAAAGCTTAAAAGAAATTGATTTACACGAAATCTTGAAAAATCCTCAATTAAGACATGATATTTTATTCGATCCTCAATTACAATTTAGACCTAACTTGGATGGTGAACGAGGTAGAAGGAAAAAGACCATTATTGATAAATATTGGAATGAAATTGAAAAAGAGTGTAAACAATTTTTCGTTTCAAATTCTTCTAGTGGTAATAATGGTGGTAATCAAATTCATATAACTTGTTTACCAGTTTTATTTTCAACTTTACGTGATATATTATTATCTTTATTACCTTATAAAGATCGTTCAGCCGTTAATGAAATTATGGATATTGATTTACTAATTCAACAATTAAATCATGGTTCATTTGATTTTGTAAATTTGGCTAAATGGTTGGGTGAAGTTTTTAAAAGTCATTGTGCTCCAATGAGAGATCAATGGGTAAGTGATATGATTAATAAATTTGTTACTGCTTATGAATCTAATTCGGTTGAAAAATTAGTTCAAGGTTTAAGAATGATTTTTTCAATCTTGGAAGCTATGAAATTAGATGTGGCTAATCATCAAATAAGAATCTTAAGACCCGTTTTAACCGAAACAGCAGTTGATTTTGAAAAAGATTATTTTAATCAATTAATTAATCATTGTAAAATTGATATTAATGATTCTTTAAAATGGTTTCTTAAAAATGTTAATAAGAAAAAATCAAGTGATTTAATTAATTCTTTGGTTACTGATAATGGTTCTATTGATTCTACTAATAATTTGAAAATTTTTATTACTTCTTCAATTATTGATTTGTTGAGTTGTCGTAATATGGCTACAGAATTTCCTTCTACTTTGGCTTTTGATCATACTAGATTAGTTTTACTTCGTGCTGATGTTAGACAATTGGTTTGTGTTCAATTATGTGTTGTATTATACAAACAATTATTATTAAATTATTCCCCCGCTTCAACCTATAGAAATGAATCTTTTAAACCTTCCAATATTAATAAAGTTCAAGAAGAAATTTTGGCTATTGTTACTGATGATAATGGTAATGTTAAATGGACAAGAAATGTTCAAGCCATCTCTTTACAATTGGTTAAAAATGCCACCACTAATCCTTTGACTAATCAATCTTTAACTAATTTACCAAAATCAATGATTGAATTTAGTTGTAATTGGTTAATCAAACAAATTCAACCCAGTAGTGAGGTTTATGGATTAATGGAGGATAAAATTTTTAAAGAGTTACTTAAAGATATAATCTCAAATTTGGAATTTGAAAATTCTTTAATTAATTTATCCTTGAATGAACAATCGGATAATAAAGAAAAGAAGGCTAATTCAGAAACTAATAATATCGCTTTAAGAATTTCTACTTTGGTTAAGTTTCATTGGAATGTTTTTGGGAATTATTATACTGACCATTTAAAAATCAACCTTGATAATTAAGGTTGATTGGTTTAAATAATGAATACGGATGTTTGGTTAAGTTTGTTTCTTGTTTCTTTTCTATAATTTTTTTGTGCTTGTCTTTTTTTTTTTTTTCTTTAATTTATTTGTTCTTTTTGGTTATAACTTTTTCTTTTTTTTTTTTTTTCCTTTCCCTAATTTTTTTTCTTCATAAAAACTTGTAAAAAGATTCTCTTTTGCATTTGTTTTTTTTTTTCATTTGTCTTCCGATACTCTTTTTAATTCATTTAGTAATGTCAACAAAAGCAAAGTGCTTTGTAGAACTTAAAAAATCGTATTAAATGTTATTGTGGACACAATCAGCGTGGTTTATTGACTGTTCAGCCCGATAAGAAATGAAATTCAACATTTTGAAGACTACGACCAAAACCTTTTAAAAGATTGAATTTTATATATTTCATAAACTAACAAATACTACTAAGACAGGTAACAGATATTTATACTGGTTATTGAATAACCAACTCTAAGTCATTAACCATACAAACAATACTTATAACTTTTAATTTATTATTTAATTCATTAGCATCATTATCGTCATCAATGATCTTTGACTTTAAATATTTCATGACTAATTTCATTGGAATTGGATCCAAACATTTTAAACAGATTGCCAATTTGACTTTCGAGGTCCGGTTCCTGAATTTTACCCTTAAATTCAACTCACACTCATAAACTTTACCGTCCCAATCAGTCCTCCCCTTATCATTACCCAATATCCCCAGGTTATCTAATTTTTTGAATAACGATCTACCTAATAATAGTTCATGTTTGGAAGTTGATTCTAATTCAATGGTCCGTTGGTCCCAACTCATAGTATTAGTTGTTACTGGTAGCCAGGGTTTCAGAACATTCTGTGAACCACCGGAAGCTTTTACAAATGTGAATGTGGTCTCTAACTCGTTTTCCTTCAATACCTCATTTGCTACTGTTATGTACCCTTGGTTTGGGGGTGTTGGTTCTTGTCTGTTTAACATAGGATTTGGACGATGTGTTCCGCTAGTACCCAATTGGAATGGGAAAATAGGAAGTACTGGGATTGGACTAATGATTGAATTGGCGGTAGACGGCGTTGAGAATGGTTGGCTGCTAAAAACTTGATCCCCCATGTTTCTCATTACGGGGAAATTCGATTCACCTTCACCATAACTACTTCCACTGCTGTTGATACTTTCGAAACTTCTTCCCTGTGTCAATGTTCTTGTATAACTATTAAACATGCTGAGTATTTGGATGTGATGTATCACACTGATGGATCACACTGATTAAAAAAAACTAAAAAAAATGGTTTTTTTTGTGAGAAATGTGGTAGTTGCCCTTTTTAAATGCAAAAATCTAAACAAAAACAAGAGAATGAAGGGGGTTGTTTTAAATACGTTTGGGGTTTACTTCCCATTATCACCTTCCTCGTACTCCTCGTCCTCTTCCGGAATTGTGAGGTTGGTACCCACTGTATTGACGTCAACCGAGTGTCTGTTGGTGAAGATCTCATCCGCAGTGTCATCGGCGTCAACATCAGCGTCAATATCTGTTTCATCATCTTCAATAGGAGGGAAGTATTCTTCATCTTGATTAAACGCTTCGTTTTTCCTTGAATTGTACATTGAGTAACTATAACCATCATCATCTTCGTAAATATTCCCACCCTCTTCACTTGGAGTCCCATTAACCAATTTACTTGGTTCAAACTCGTTTTTAATTCTTGGTAATGCACTTGGGAACTCTTTGAAATCATTATTCAAACGATGGATTAATTGTGTACCTTCAACTGGTTCCTGTTTAATTGAGGTGGCAACAGAATCATCTTCAAACACTCGATCTATAAATTTATCTAGATACGGTGTTTGACGTGGCTCTTGTTTTATTATTGGTTTTCCACGAGATGATCCGCTCACAAATTCAATCGCCTTTGATTCAATGCTTGAAAGTAAGTTTGAAGTTATAGAAAGTGCTAATCCACAGATTGTTCCAACTAAACCACCAAATATCAAACAAATTATAAAATAATGAAGTATTTGTAAACTTGCAAATACTAAATGAGGCCATAGGTCAGCTATTAATTTATAAAGTGACACTTCTACCGGTAGTCTCGAGTCAATTTCAATGCTTAATATGGACAAGAAAGGTTTAAGTGGTAAATAAATGAATCCATAAATCAATATACGAATTGACATGAATGCTGGTATCAAAACTAAATGATTAAAGATTTGATATAATAAATTTAAAGGAGGAAGTAAAATATAATTTACCGGGAATGTTATGACTGAATATAGAATCGAAAATACCCCAGTTATATACGGTAGTACATTCTGGGAATAGTGTTTTAACATTGAAAGGGTGCTACTCATTTTGAAGAGTTGATGTTGTTAAAGAAGATGTAACTTTTTCAGGTCAGCCTTTTGTTATTCTCTTTATCTTGTGTTATTTTTTTTTTTTTTTTTTTTTTTTTTTTTTTTTTTTTTTTTTTTTTTTTTTTTTTTTTTTTTTTGCGGTGTGTTTGTTTTGCAGTGTTGCTTTGCTACAATCAAATATTTTGAGGTAAAACCATCTCAGATACTTTTAATGAATGGATATAAAATTAATATATAAACGAAAACAGAAAAAAGGAATTATTAATAATAATATAACGAAAAGAAAGAGAAAAGAAAGTAAAAAGGAAAAAACTTTTTTGTTTGGATATCTGACCTAAGCAGAATCGAACTTTTTGGTTTTTTTTTTTTTGTAAGAGTTATCTAGAGAGTATAATGACCAGGAGAAGGTGGGATATTACCAGATTCCCATTCTTTTTGATCAGTACCTAATTCAAATTCAATTGAACCACCATTTTTGAACAAATCATCATGTTCAAACCAATTTTTATTCCAGTCTTCACCATTGATTTTGATACTTTGCACAAAATAACTTTCACTACTTAAATTATTTGCAGTAATTTCAACTTTTTTACCATTTTCCAAATTAAGAACTGAATAAGGAATGAAAGGAGAAGAAATTAAATAAGTAGTGGTACCAGCAACTGGATAAAAACCTAATAATCCAAAGAAATACCAAGCTTGCATTGCACCAGCATCAGAATTACCAGGTAAAGCCTTAACACCCTTACTATATTTTGAATTTATAATATATCTAATGGTATTAACGGTTTTATAATTTTTATTGGCATAGTTGTATAAGTAAGGAGTCAAGAAACTTGGTTCATTACCAACATCAACAATATCTGAACTACCATATAAGGCGTACATATCATCTAATCTTTGAACAAAAGTATCATTTGAACCAATGAAAGATTTTAAAGTTTCGATATCCCAAGGAACACTCCAACCGTATTCGATTGGTTTACCTTCATATTCATCATCACCCCAGTAACAACCACCACAACTTAATGGGTCATAATTAGTATCATTGAATGAACCATCAGCATTTTTTGGTTGAACAAATCCAGTATAGTTAAAAGAAGAAGTAGTAGCATCTTTATTCCAAATATTTTGCCATCCTGCTGATCTCTTTAAATATTTTTCATGATCATCAGATTTGCCCAAACCATCGGCCACAACTGACAAGGCGTAATCATCATAAGAATACTCCATTGTACGAGTAACTGATCTAGTGTATTTACGAGTGATATAACCATGTTCTAACCAATCGGGCAAGGCACCTCTACCATCAGCATTTGAAGCATCAGGAGCAAAGCTATCATATTTATAAGGAGGTTGAACTTCAGCATTCTTTTTCATGGCCAGATAAGCAGTATCCCAATCAACACCATCAATATTTTTGACATAAGCATCTGCCATTACGATATCTGAATTAGATCCACCTTGAGTTCTACCATTTTGATTAGCAGATCTACCATCTGGGGTATAACCATCATGAGAATAAATATTAGCCATGGCTTGAACGATTTCACCACCTCTTTTTGGACTTAATAAATTGAATAATGGATTAAGACAACGGAAAGTATCCCAAAGAGTAAAAAAATCATCGTAATAAATTTCATCAGAATCCCAATCGGGAGCTTCACCAGTACGGTTTGAAGGTAATAAATGGGCTCCATAAAGAGCACTATAGAAGATTCCAGTTAAAGTATCATTATTATTAGTATTAATTTCAACTTTATTAAAAACTTCCAGATCCCAAGCACTGATTGTATTTTTAATGGTTTGATCGATATCATAATTACTACCAAAATCATTCTTTATATTTTGACAAGCTTGATCAGTTGAAATAAAGGAAACACCAACTCTCAGTTTGATTGATTTTGAAGACAGATTACCGAAATCAAAAACAAGACCAAATGATTCATCTTGTTTGGTAGTTGAAGCTTTTTTATCATTAGAAGTTGAAGTTTGTTGAAAAGCGGTAATTGAGGAAGGGGTAGTATCAAAATCACCACAATAATAAATTGTCCAATCAGATTGATCACCCCAACCACCTTTCAAAGTTTGTTGACCAGTATATTTAGATAAATCATCTGAAGCTTCAATTGAACCATTAACTGAATATTGGGACCACCAAGGTCTTGAAGGAGCTGATAAATGATGAGAACCATTTACAATAATTTTTGGATTTGAATTTTCTGGGAAACTATAATGAAGAATACCAGAACGATCAGCAGCTGCTAATTCAACTCCAACCCCATTAGTAAAATTTACTTGATATTGACCAACAGTACCAGAATCCCCTGATTGACGATCCAAAGTAATTTCTTTACTAAAATCAGGTTCATCAGTATAAGGTAATTGGGCCACAACACCATATTCAGGTGCACCCCCGGTACCACTTTCATGCATCATTGAAATACCGGAGATGTGACCATCGGGAGCATATCCGGAATAGGCATTACCACTAGAAGCATCAATTACATCAACACCTAATTTGACCATTCCAAATGGACGCGAGGAACCTGGGAATACATTACCACCACCTTCAGTACCAGAAAAGACATCGACATAATCCGCAGCATTGGATACGGTTGTTCTTTTTGATACCAAAGTTGTTTGAGTATCACCGAACGCTAGTGACGGAATATTGCAAAATATTGGAAGGGCTGCTAGAATTCTCATTATTTTTTGACAGTTGACAGTTTTTTTTTTCTTTTTCTGTTCTTTCTTTTTTTTTTTTGCTGATAAAAATAGAACTAGGAACTTGAATAATGAAAAAACAAAAAAAAAGAAGAGTGAAAAGTCTAAGAGGAATAAAGGATTTATATAGTAATTATTGGAAGGGATGAAGTGATCAGCTGAATCAGGAAGTTCTCCATTCAAATTACCTAATAATGTAAATTAAATTTTTAAGAGTTTAAAATTTCAGCTAAACAGCTAAATTAAAAAACGTTAAATCAAAAAAAACGGTAAGTACTCGGGTACTTTTTGGTTAATTAAAACTCGTGGGACCTGCAGAAATTGAAAGGTAACCAATTAAATTTCGATCCTCGTTGATAGGTACCTCTCTATGATGTAAACTGAATTAAAGTTTGCTAGGAGATAATCGAGTTTACAATAGTGAACGTGGGTCCCTGCTTTTATGGTGAATTTTTTTTGGCGGTAAAAAAGATAGGCCGGGAGTGGAAAAAAAAAAGAAAGGAACGAAAACGAGGTTCACAGTGTGGGTAAATGAGTGTGGGCTGCAAAGACAACGGCACAAAAACAATATAAATATATGAAGAATGCAAAAAAGACAAGACAAAGGAAGGAATAAAAGATTAGAAGGGGGACACGTGAGAGAAAACAATACACGTGAGGGTATAAAGATGAAAAAAGTATATGGTTTCGAAGAAGAAGAAGAAGAAGAAGAAGAAGAAGATCAATATATATATACTTACGTGATGAAATAGTGAAGATCATAATACAAGAGGCAGAAGATGCCCAGGTAACCAATTTGGCCGAAAGTATCAAATTTATTACCTTTCAAGCATTTTAATATATTTATTGAGAAAAGAGAGTATAGAACAATAGTATCGCGACTCGAGTTCATTGAAATTATTATTATGATTATTATTATGATTATTATTATGATTATTATAAGTGAGAATTATTATAATTACTATTGTGAACTGTTATTGTGACCATAATTCAGGGTATTATGAAACTTATGAAACTGCTATTGATGGAAAGTTTTTAATACTACAGGAAAGAGATATCCAAAGCAAGGGTACGTGAACTAAATAAACCTTTCCAGAAGAAACTTTCTAAATGAATGTGTTGAAGTAACATGAATGTGTGGAAGAGCTGAATGTGTGGACCATGGGCTGATACCTACGGCTAATTGAGGCTTACAGGCATCGACATGTGATTGACCACAAAATTAGAGATAATATTTAAAGATAGTCGGCAGTCAATACCTGTTAATACGAAGTTACTGGGGTAGACTTCAGTTTAGTTATTGATGGTGGTTTCTTATATTTCACGTTTATTTCATGTTTCGAGTACTTGATTGAGTAATGTCTGCTTCCACATTGGGATAAATAACGCGATTCAATCTGTTTGACAATAAATGTCTATTTGTTTATAGTAAGTCTAACACCCGGATAGGCAACTAGCCAAGTGAGTTTTCTGTTGTTCAACCCATCTTATTGACAGGGTCTCGAATTAAAAATATACGAGTGCAACTCATATATATATATATTTGAATTGCTACTTGTTCTCGTGCTTGTTTTTATACTTTAAACTTTTAACCTAATTATGAGATGAGATGGTTATATTTTGGTTGCCGTATCAAGAACAGTCTTGGTCTCCTCCTACTGGAAGTACTGGAAGACAATACTCCTCATTCCCATCCTGGCCTATGGTTGTTCTTGTAATTGTAATTCATATTCAAATTGTAATTGTAACTGCCATTTTGTGACTGTCATTTTTACTTACTAAAAATTTTTGCTTAAAAGGACTTGACCGAAGAAGGTGTACGGGTCTTTGGTGTTTGAGAACAAAAAAAAAACGGGAAAAAAAAAAAAAAAAATAGCGCATTCTCAAAAATTTCCTGTTTTTTCCTTTTTTTTTTTTTTTTTTTTTTTTTTTTTTTTTTTGTTAGCGTCAAGGAAGAAGAGGAAAAATTGACACTCTTAAGTCATCAAATCAATTTTTTTAACAAGTAGAGTACTTACACATACCAGCGGTACTTTTAAATTATTAGGAGATGGGTGATTCCAAGTCAAAGAAAACCATGTCTAAGTTGGGGAAACTATTTGGAGTTCTGTCAACCAATTTATCCCAATTAAATAGTCCCAATATTTCTAATAATTCGAATGGTGATATAAATGAACAAACCATTAATATTAATAATAATAGTAATAATCAACTGCATAATGAATCTTTAACCAAACTTGATTTAAAAGATTCGAAAAATCCTTCTGAAATATCAAATGATGAAGATTTTATACTATCTCAACAAGAACACGATGATTTTGTTAGTCCATTACCAAATGAATCAAATCTTAATTTGTCATCAATTAATTCTCCAATTGCTTCACCTCCAAGTCCTCCTCCAGCAAATCCTTCATCAAATTTAACTAATTCTCCTCCATTTACAAATAGTTTATCTCCTCAAATATCTTCTCGTTCTTCTTCAACGGAAAATTTATCTCATATTGTTCATTCAAAACTTTTAAATCAATCTCCTCATACTTCATCTATACGATCTCCTTCGGTATCTCGTTCTTCTTCCACTACAAATAAAAAGAATAGTACCACCACCAATAACAACTCTGCATCTTCTAATTCAAATAATAATTCTACTTCAATCACAAACAATACTTCATCTCGTTCGGTATCTCGATCATCTTCTACTAAAGGATCTCTGGCTACTCTGAATCCTACTTCTTCATCAAGACCTACTTTGAGTCCAACTGCTTCTTCCACTACTCTTCCAAATCCAACTGTTAGTACCAAACCAAGGTTTCGTATGTTAGAAAATGGTACTCACGAACATAATTTACGTAGTGCCAAACGTCAAGAAAAATTACTGAATATGTTGAAAGATTTATTGGGAGCTAAAAAATTAAGAGACGAAGCTAAAAGTGCCGTACCAAAACTTTTACAATCTCAACAACAACAATCACAACCGGCTCCTCAACCGGCTCCTCAACAACAAGCTCAACCTCCTACTTTGTTCGCAGGACTCGTTAATCAAGTTAAAAATAATACTGGTCAATTCCATGGTCAGTACCTTGATCCCCTGGAACAACAGGATTCGAGATCTTTTGTTGAAAAATATGGTAGATGTCAAGAAGTTATTGGACGAGGATCGTTTGGGGTTGTTCGTATATCTCATAAAAAAATCGGTAATTTAACAGCATTGGATATCAATCCTAATAATTCTACCAATAATACCAATACCAATAATAATACCAATACCGCCAATACCAATACGAATGGTAATGCACCTAATCCAGAAAAACCAAGTGATGAAATTTTATACGCCGTTAAAGAATTTAAACGGAAACCACAAGAATCTGAAAAAAAATATAGTCGTCGTTTAACTTCTGAATTTTGTATTTCATCATCTTTAAAACATGTTAATATCATTGATACTCTTGATTTATTAAAAGATGCTAAAGGTGATTATTGTGAAGTTATGGAATTTTGTAGTGGAGGAGATTTATATACTTTAATCATTGCTCTGGGTAAATTAGAATATGCTGAAGCTGATTGTTTTTTTAAACAATTGATTAGAGGTGTTAATTATATGCATGATATGGGTGTAAGTCATCGTGATTTAAAACCAGAAAATTTATTATTAACTCAAAATGGGATTTTAAAAATTACTGACTTTGGTAACGGTGAATGTTTTAAAATGGCTTGGGAAGATGATATTCAATTAAGTGAAGGTATTTGTGGTTCATCACCTTATATTGCTCCAGAAGAATTTAGTCAATCATCTTTTGATCCCAGAGGAGTTGATATTTGGTCTTGTGGTGTCATTTATATGGCTATGAGAACTGGTCGTCAATTATGGAAATTAGCTGATGCCAAAAAGGATGAATTCTTTCAAGAATATTTGATTAAAAGAAAAGATGCCACTGGTTATGAACCAATTGAATCTTTGAAAAGAGCTCGTTGTAGAAATGTCATTTATTCAATTTTAGATCCAAAACCTGAAAGAAGAATTACTGGTAAACAAATTTTAAATAGTGAATGGGGTAGAGAAATCAAAGTTTGTGAAGCCGGTGAAGGTAAACATCGTCCATAGAAACTCTTCTTTTATTCTTTACTTAACTTTAATCTTTTATTCTTTTATTCTTTTATTCTTTTATTCTTTTATTCTTTTATTCTTATATTCTTATATTCTTATATTCTTTTACAATTTATATATTTTAACTTACACTGTTTTTTTGCATTACCTTAAGGTTCATTATATCCATTTTTTCTTTTTTTCACCTTTTTTTTTTTTTTTTTCTTTCGTTTTTGTCTCCCATCTATATCTTACATAAACCTAATGATATTACATTTGGAAATCAACCAAATCTTCTATATTTGTAGAAAATTTGATAGGTTTTGGGTGTTTTACCAGTGAAACCATCGGACATATTACTGATGAAAGGGGTAAAAATCAAGTCAAATTGGGAAAATGCGCGTATTTTTGAATTTTTTGTTAGTGTTTTTGACATTTTTTTTTGTTTTGTTAGCATTTGTGATTTTTGTTTACGTTGTTTTTGTTTCATTCATCCATTTTTAAAATTTTGAATCAACGTTTTGCTAACTACTTGATCTCTTTATCTCATCCCTTGATTAAAGTCATATACTTATAAATATATACTAATCAATATCATGGTTGAATTATCAGACTATCAACGTCAAGAAAAAATTGGTGAAGGTAAGTAATCATTTTTGATTCGACTGGATCATTCTAGTCTTTGTTTTGTTTTTTTTTTATAATACTAACGTTTGCAAAACTTGATTATAGGTACTTATGGTGTTGTTTATAAAGCTCTAGATACTAAACACAACAATAGAGTTGTTGCGTTAAAGAAAATCAGATTAGAATCAGAAGATGAAGGAGTTCCATCAACCGCTATTAGAGAAATTTCTTTATTAAAAGAAATGAAAAATAATAATATTGTTAGACTTTATGATATAATACATTCCGATTCACATAAATTATATTTAGTATTTGAATTTTTAGATTTGGATTTAAAAAAATATATGGAATCAATTCCACAAGGAGTTGGATTAGGTTCATCAATGGTTAAAAGATTTCTTAATCAATTAGTGAAAGGTATTAAACATTGTCATAGTCATCGTGTTTTACATCGAGATTTAAAACCTCAAAATTTATTAATTGATAAAGAAGGTAATTTGAAATTGGCTGATTTTGGTTTAGCAAGAGCATTTGGGGTTCCATTACGTGCTTATACTCATGAAGTTGTAACTTTATGGTATAGAGCTCCAGAAATTTTACTTGGTGGTAAACAATATTCAACTGGAGTTGATATGTGGTCAGTTGGTTGTATATTTGCAGAAATGTGTAATAGAAAACCTTTATTTCCTGGTGATTCAGAAATTGATGAAATTTTCCGTATTTTTAGAATTTTAGGTACTCCAACTGAAGAAATTTGGCCCGATGTTACTTATTTACCTGATTTTAAACCAACTTTCCCTAAATGGAATAAGAAAAACCTTGCTGAATTTGTTCCTACCTTGGATGCTGATGGAGTTGATTTATTAGAACAAATGTTAGTTTATGATCCAAGTGGTAGAATTAGTGCTAAGAGAGCTTTAGTTCATCCTTATTTTCAAGAAGATGCTGAGAATTATGATAATTATTCAAGATCCATTAATATGGATTAATGATTTTTTAATTCTTTCTCTTTCTGTTTCTGTTTTCTCTTGTTTTCATTTGTCGTTTCAATTCAATTCTATCTAATTGGTAAAGAGTAGTTCCCTTTTATTGTACATAATAAAATTTTTTATTAGTTTAGTTTAATTATCGTCGTAATAGATATTGTTTTTTTTTTTTTATATAATCTATACATATGAGTATATATATCGATATTATTTTCTTTTTATATAATCTATATATATGAGTATATATATATTCATCAGTTTCGTTATAGGTTAATGCAAAGGGCTTAGATAGCAAAAAGGTAGGATATAAATAGTGTAAAGAAAGTTATCACTAAGATCAACCACGTTATTAAATTAGTCAGTTTCAAAGGATCTTTATGATTAAATTTTTGTAGTATTAGTTTATCATCATCATTCAATACTGAACCAACTAGACTTTTAGGATGAACAGGTATATAAGAAGAATAGGAAGAATTTAGTTCAGATTGTAAATCTGGATTGATTTTTTTAGGAAATAAGATTTGAAGAGATTCTAATTCGAATCTTAATTTGTTTAAACGATCATTAATTATATCATTATTATTAATTAATTCATTTAATTGATGTAAATCTTCAAAATTTTGTAATTTCATATTTGATACTTTATAATCTAAATTTTCAAATGAAGAATCGATGCTTGAATGATGATCATTTATTTCTTCTAATATTTCATTCAAATTAAATAAATGTTTATCTTTATTGGTTATGGTTGGAGTATAATTTTTAAAAGGTAATTCATTAATTGATTTAATATCCATTAAGGATGCCGTTTCGTCAAAGTCGTTTTCTTGATCATCGTTATGACTTGAAAGTGAATAACTAGATGGTGTCAGTGGTAATGAATTACATACTGGTTCTTTATATACTAAATTATTAAGATTATCATGATATATATCACAATTATCATTATTAAAATCTCCATATATTATATGATGATTCATATCAATAACCTTAATCTCTCTTAATAACTCAATTATAATTTTTTTCATATCATTGTATTTAATTTCTATTTGTTCTGATGATCGTTGCATAGTAGTCTCTAGATTATTAATTAATTGATTTATTTCGTGTGAAATGATAATATCGTCAATTAAAAAGTTGGCCGGCAACCCTAATTTCCTTTCAATCCTGATTATAAACCCAGTTACTTTATTCAACAGAATTGTGTTTGATTCTTCATTCATTGATACCCAAATTTGATCGAAAAAGGATCTTGTTTGATTAAATTGAGTCGGTTTCATATCAATGGGGGGAGGCACCAGTAGTACCGATTGTGACATAGTATATTAAACTAACACTCATATATCTCAACTATACTAATAGTCTTAGAGAAAAGATTCTGTTGGGTTGTGATTTTGATTTTGGATTTGGTTGTCATTGATCTTCTCCTTTTTAAATTTGTGTGAGAAATTTCTGTTTGTTTTAAGGGCTGCTAAAAATTGTTTTGATTTGTTTTCAATTAGGAAATCATATTGATTGCGTGTTTACAGTTTATATGTGTTTTTTTTGCAGTTTGTACTTTTACATTTTAGCGTTTACATTTTACATTTTAGGAATTGAATTTTACATGTTAATAGTTTTACAGTTTGAGTCTTTTTGTATACAAAAAAAAACTTCACAGAATTAAATACAAATACAAATACAAATATAAATACAAATATAAAATATTATATATATACAAATACAATACAACAATCATGAGTGACAATCGAAGCTGGCGTGGCAGTCGCCAGTCTCATCCTCGATACTACGGGAACCAGTACTCCAACTACGACCGTACGGGTCTGTCTTCATCTTACGACGCTTATCACCCACCTTCCTCTGTGAATTCTGGCGCTGGTGTTTCTTCGTCTGTATCTGACTCTGGTGCCAATACATCACCCGGTGCTGCTACTAGTTCTGGTGTCACTGGCTCTTCCTATAGAGGTCGTGGTTCATCTAGACCTAGCCGTGGCGCTGGGGGTAGTGGTAGTTTTAGAGGTCGTGGTTCTGAACTGTATTATGGTAAAAGTGGCTCCAGTAGGTATTCACCTTACTACTTCAATCGTGGTGAAAGTGGTAGAGATGTTTATAGAACTGGAGATCGTTCATCCAATGATAATCAATCCGACCAAACTTTTAATAATCCAGTAGATCCAATACCTAATGAAATAGACCCTACACAATATGATGATTCATCTGCTACCCACACTAATAACTATCGTGGTGGCTTTAGAGGTGGAAGTGGTAGAGGCAGCTCCCTGTCGGTTTATAGAGGAAGGGGTTATTATAGTGGAGGAAGTAATTATAATAATGCAGGAAGTAATTATAACAGCGGGAGAACTTCATCTACATCATCTTATGAGTATAATGAAAGACTGTATGGACCCCTGTATGATAAATCAAGATCTTCGCTGTATGTAAAACGTGATTCTTATGGTTTTAATGATGCTAACGCTTCTCAAAATTCAAAAAGTACACCTAATTCAATTTCAAGCTCAAAAGTTACTACACCAACCTCTGAAAGACCATCCATATCAAAATCAAGACATTCGGTATCAAAAATTGACCCTTATAAGAATTTTAAAAATCCTTGGATTCCAATTCTTCATATAAAAGATTCCAAGACTAGATCAATTCTAGAATCTAATTATGAAGAACTTACCAAAATTGATAAAGAATTGAGTCAATTACAATTATCAAGATTTAAATTACAAAATACAGTTCAAACCTTGGATAAAAATATCGAAAGAGAAGCATTACATGTACAAATTACTAATGAAAAACTCGAAGAATTTACATTCTTACAATAAAACTCCTCTTCAACTTCACATCTCCCTTACCTAATGACTTTTCTTGCATGATTACCTGTACTATATATTATATACCTCTCTATTTATTACTTTAGCTGAATATATATAATCCATCTTCACTAAGTCTTCACTAAGTCTTCACTAAGTCTTCACTAAGTCTTCCCTTTAACGTTCAGTGTGCATATAGGGTGTGTGTTTTTTTTTTTTTTTTTTTTTTTTTGGTGGTGGTTTTTTTTGTTGGGGGTACTAAGCTATTTTATCAATGAAGTGTTCAAATTTCAGTTTTTTTTTTTTCAAATCCTTTCTTTTCCCCTTATACCTAATCAAACCATGTCAATTAATCAGTATTTTTCGTCTGTTACCGATTGCAAGCTTGGCCAATCATTACTTGTTGGTGCTCTTTTAGTTGGTGTGTTTAAAATCACCACATTCACTTTAAGTCTCGCGTCATTAGTGTTTGATTTATTCATTTTACCAGCTACTAATTATTCTAAATATGGTGCTAAAAAGGGGAAGTGGGCTGTTATTACTGGTGCTTCTGATGGTTTGGGTAAAGAATACGCTTTACAATTGGCCGGTAAAGGTTTAAATATTGTTCTTATTTCCAGAACTCAATCAAAATTAGAATTACTCGCAACTGATATTGAAACTAAATATAAAGTATCTACTAAAATTGTTGCCTTCGATGCTTCTACTGATTCAGATGGAAACTATTTACAAATCAAGCAAGCAATTGCTGGTTTACCAGTTACTATTTTAATTAATAACGTTGGTCAATCTCATTCTATTCCTGTTCCATTTTTGGAAACCGAACAAAAAGAATTGACTGATATTATCACCCTTAATAACATTGTTACTTTAAAAGTTACCCAAGTTGTTACTCCTGTAATTAAAGAAACTCTTGCCCAAGATAAAAAAGTTCGTGGTTTGATTTTAACTATGGGTTCATTTGGTGGTTTATTTCCAACTGCTTATTTGGCCACATATTCTGGTTCTAAAGCTTTCTTACAACATTGGTCTACTGCTTTAGCTGGTGAATTGGCTCCTGAAAGAATTGATGTGGAATTGGTTCTTTCTTATTTGGTTACCTCCGCCATGTCTAAAATTAGAAGATCCTCATTACTTATTCCTAATCCAAAAAGCTTTGTAAGAGCTGCTATTAACAGTGTTGGTCGTCGTGGTGGTGCTCAAGAAAGATTTGCTACTAGTACTCCTTACTGGACTCACGCCATTATGCATTTCGCCGTGGCTAATTCTGTTGGTATTTACTCTAAAATTGCAAATGTCATTAACTTCAACATGCACAAAAGTATTCGTGTCAGAGCATTGAAGAAGGCTGCCCGTTTGGCTGAAAAGAGAGACTGATTATTATAACTTTACCCTTACTCCACTCTATATCTTCATATTCATAGTCTTTATCTTCATCTTCATACTCTTTATCTTCATCTAGCTATTATTCAATTTTATATATTTTAAAGGTTTGTCACGTGACTTGTACGTGTAGACCCGTGCACCTCTCTTTTTATCTTTATCGAATCTTCTAGAAAAATCGCGAAAAGTTCAAAAGAAACCCCAAAATTCATTCGAAGATTTGCCATTTTTCTCTATGAAGAAACTCGAATGATTCCCTTAACATATAAAATCATTTTAACTCCCACTTCTTTGTATTTTCAATATTCAATTATTAATTTAATTCTTATAAAACTCAATTACAAACTCTTATCAATTGTGTTAATCCTTTTTTTTTTTCATATTTTTCTTTAATCCGATTTTTATAGATAATTCGATATGGTCAAAGAATCAAAACTTTACGATTTATTGGGTATTTCACCTTCTGCCAGTGAAACTGAAATAAAGAAAGCATATAGAAAAGCTGCATTGAAATATCATCCAGATAAACCAACTGGTGATGCTGAAAAATTTAAAGAAATTTCAGAAGCCTGTGAAATCTTATCAAACGCAGATAAAAGACAAGTTTATGATGATTATGGTTTAGAAGCTGCTAGAGGTAATGCACCAGCTGGTGGAGCTGGTGGTAATCCATTTGGAGGAGGTGGTGGTGCTTCACCATTTGGTGGTTTCAGCTCTGGTGGTGGTGGTGGTTTCTCCCAAAATGATGCCTTTAATATGTTCTCCCAAATGGGTGGATTTGGTATGGGTGGTGATGATATGTTTGGTGGTGGTGGTTTCGGTGGTCAAAGCTTTGGTGGTAGTAGTTTTGGAGGTGGAATGCCAGGTGGTTTTGGTCATGGTGGTCGTTCTGCTCGTTCTCGTCCTGAACCTGATACCGTTACTATGAATTTACCAGTTTCATTAGAAGATTTATATAAAGGTGGTGTTAAAAAAATGAAATTAAGTAGAAAAGGTATTAGTGGAGCAAGAGAAAGTAAAGTTGTTGAAATTACTATTAAACCAGGTTGGAAAGCAGGTACTAAAATTAATTTTGCTAATGAAGGTGATTATCAACCTGAATGTCAAGCTAGACAAACCATTCAATTCATTTTAGAAGAAAAACCACATCCAATTTTTCAAAGAGATGGTAATCATTTGAAAATGACTGTTCCATTGACTTTTAAAGAATCTTTATTGGGATTTGATAGAGAAGTTACTACCATTGATGGTAGAAGAATCCCATTTTCAAGATCATCACCCATTCAACCAAATTCTTCAACTACTTACCCCGGTTTAGGTATGCCAATTAGTAAAAATCCAGGCCAAAGAGGTGATTTGGAAATTACTTTCAAAGTTGATTATCCAATCTCATTAACCCCAGCTCAAAAACAAGCTGTAAGCCAAAATTTTTAACCCCCAACTTAAAAACCTTCTTTTCATTCCTTTTTATTCTTAATGACATATGACATGAATGAATCCCTATAGATGCATTTTTTTTTTTCCTTACTTATTCTTTCCGTTCTAACTCCTTGTTTTTTCATTATATTCTTATTCTTGTACTTTTAGTTCCCCCGTTTTTTTACTTATTTATTTGTATGTTAACGGTTGTCATTTTTCTTTTTTTTTTTATCGTTACCTTTCCTGAACTTAATTCTAATCTAAACAAATGACACTGTCATACCACCTTCTTAATACTGTATCACTGTATATACATAGTAAACATAAATATATAAAAGGACAAATATTTTAATTACTTTAATCAAAAATTAAATGGTGTAGTTATTGAAAAATTTATCAATTGTAATTTTTCTGCAAAATCATTTCCTGCATGTAGTCCACGGTTTAAATAAAAAATTCAAGTCAGCTTTCTTCAGTTTTCATCATTTAACTTCATGAACACTTTGATATCCCTCCATATTGAAAGCATCAATAATAATAAATCTTCGAGATGTCTGTCATATTAGCATCTGCTGGTTACGATCATACGATTCGATTCTGGGATGCTTTGACCGGTGTTTGCTCTCGTACAATCCAACATCCAGATTCTCAAGTTAATAGATTAGAAATAACTTCAGATAAACGATTTTTAGCAGCAGCTGGTAATTTATACGTTAGACTATATGATATAAGACAAGTGGGAAATTCTGGAAATGGTACCACATCGGCAAACTCAGTAGGTTCTATGGGTCCTAGCGCATCAAACAATAATAACAATAATAATAATAATAATAATTCCAATCCCGTAATGACGTTTGAAGGTCATAGTTCGAATGTCACATCAATTGCATTTCAAATAGAAAACAAATGGATGGTATCATCATCAGAAGATGGTACTGTAAAAGTATGGGATGTAAGATCGCCGTCCGTTCAAAGAAGTTATAAACATCATTGTCCCGTTAATGAGGTGGTTATTCATCCCAACCAGGGGGAATTGATCAGTTGTGATCAAGATGGTAATATCAAGATATGGGATCTAGGTGAAAATCATTGTAGTCATCATTTAATCCCAGAAGATGATGTTCCAATAAATTCATTATCCGTTGCCAGTGATGGATCAATGTTAGTAGCTGGTAATAATAAAGGTAATTGTTATGTATGGAAAATGCAAAACAATCGTGATGAAACTTCTTTGACTCCTGTTACTAAATTCAGATCACATCTGAAATATATAACTAGAGTCGTCTTACTGACAGATATGAAACACTTGGCTACTTGTTCAGCTGATCATACCGCCAGAATATGGTCTACAGAGGACAATTTCAGTTTAGAAACGACCCTACAAGGTCATCAAAGATGGGTTTGGGATTGTGCTTTCAGTGCAGATAGTGCATATTTAGTTACTGCTTGTTCCGATCATTATGTTAGATTATGGGATTTATCCAATAGTGAAACTGTCAGACAGTATAATGGACATCATAAAGGTGCTGTTTGTGTGGCCCTAAATGATGTTTGATCAATGATGTTTATGACTGCTTTCTTATTTTTGGTTCTTCTTTATTATTTGTTTATTATTCACTCTCTTACATAGACTAAAACTAATATATATTTATATTACTTCAAATGTATTATAATCAATGAAAGCCTATGTTATCGAGGCAAGATAATTGCTCTACTGGAGCAAATAATGACTTCCTCATTCTATCAGCAAACTGATACTTGAATTCCTTTTTTTTGAAGAAATAGCATCCACCAACGAAGTCAAATAAAGCTTCCAATTCATTTTCGAATGTGGCTGTTGTGAAAGTACTTGGTGAGTTCAAAAACCATTTTTTTAAATCCACATTGGAAAACTTCGATTGGGAAAGAGCTCCAATATAAATTCCAATATTCTTCATACGCTTAGTTTGAGGTAGGATCTCATTAGATTTGGGTATTGCATCAAAAAATTCGAGTGCTTGAATGCAGAAGAAAAACGAAGTTTTTAATAAAATGGTAAGCAAAATTTCTCTTCTACCTTTCCAATACTGAGTTAACCATTCTTGCTCTGGAATTGGTACTAACTGCTCATAAAAAGATAATAACGATTCGGATAAGCCAGCATATTGAGAGAACTTTGAAATTTTTTGTTCAGTTAAATCAACAGCAAGGTCAGAATTAATTTTTGACTTCACTTCAAATCTGATCTTTAAGATAATATGGTCCAATTCATTTCTTCCGAAATAATCCCTTTCAATAGCCAATGGGCTATTTTGGGCAGCAAGAACTGGGAAAAAAAAATTTAATGGATAACAATATTCAGGGATTATCTTGTAGTTCAATAAATCGGAGAATAAGAAGGAGAGGAATGGATAATGACTATCTTGGATTGAGAGTGAACCATTGGGAATAAGTGAGAGGTAATTGGTTATCGTTTGAGCATCACTGTGGACCAATCCAGCTTCTTTAATAAAATTGTGTAAGTCGTTAGTAAAGTTTTCGAAAGAATCAGTTCTAAGTTCTGGCATTGGAGTGGTTGTCGAATAAAATGAATACAACAAGTAAGCCAAAGCTATTTTATGATAACTATTAACTTTTTTGAAATCATCTAGGTTTATTGGAGACAGGCAATTTCCACATTGCAATTCAGGATTCCGAAACTTAAAGTTATCAATTGAACTTTCAGTAAAAATTCCTTCAAAAGATAAGCTGCAAACTAGAGCATGGCATTCAACACAATTGTATGAAAAAAAATAGTCAAATTTATTGGTGCATAAAACACATTTGCACTGAAAGAAAAAACGACTAACTAACTCCAACTGTCTTAACTCTTTGGGATTAGAAGTGTAACAGTAGTTTGTTGTAATTTCTCTACCACTTGGAATAAACGAGTTAGTAAAAAGTTGAAAAGAAGAGCCTGAAGTTGGAATAATTGTAGTATTTGGAATACAAGAGTGATTTATGAGTGAAAAATATGGATCAATGCATATACCAATCGATTGGCCAGTTTCATTTGTCAAGACGTTAGCATTAACGAAACAAATGCAAATCAACTCATTAATATAACTTTTCAATTTGTTTTTCTCGAGGTGTGTTTGGTTCCTATGAATTGCATTAACAATGGAATCAAGATTATCATAGAGGAAATCTGCATTGGCCCCCTTATTGAATTCTTCTTTATGAGTTGTTAAGTCAAGGATGTCATTTTTAAAAGTAGATGATCTTTCACAATTAACATAAAGCTTAATAACCAATCTAACAAACTCATCAATGTCTTCCTTTTCTTGGGATTCTTCTAAGAAGGAGTGAAGAATACCACATTCAAACTCATGACAATCACCAAAATCTTTTAATAAACAATTTTCATTACAATATTTCGATACTCTACAATTCGAGCACACAATTGCATTTTCAGGACATTCTAAAGGTAAAAGACAAAAGTGACACGTTGTATGCCATGAATAGTCATATTCATTCTTCTGCATTTTACTGTTAAGTACCTTCACCGGTGGTCTGAAAGAAAGTAACGACTGGAAAGCAGGAACTGGTTCTTTCAAACAGAGGCCCCTTTTGATGCAGCCTCCGTTTGGATTACAAATTGTAATGATAGAATTGGAAACTTTTTCAATATTTTTAGCTTTCATTGAAATTAGATTAACTTTGAGTTTTTAAAAGGGTTGTTCAGGGCGGCTAGCAGAACTTTTTTGTAAAAAAGTGCTTTTTTCAGGAAAATATAAAAAAATTAATGGAGATGTTTTCTTTTCTTTACAATCTTGATATAAAATGGATTCTGTAGTTTGATTGTAAGAGTAGTTTAAGCTATCTGTAGCTTTCTAAAAATATAATTCTTTTATATGTAATTTTTCCCTGGTGTATTTAAATCAGTAAAAAAAGAATTCTGGCTGCAATTTTTTTTTGATGAGAGCAAAAAAAAAAAAAAAAAAAAAGAGTGCACAAATGCAACTCTGTCAACTACAATAAACTACTTCATTTAAAACTAATAATATGTACATACATAATTGGCTATATGGGCTGTAACGAAGAGATAAAAAAAGAAGAGTGTTACAGCAAAGAACATGAAAAGTGCATGGTTAAAATGAAAATCCCAGGTAAAATGCAAATGAAAGGCAATCGTAAACAACAAATGAATGTAAATAAAAATAACTAAAAATGAGAGTATAATCGTAACGACTTGAAATGATGAGACGGGATATAAATATGAAAGACAAACGTTCGATAGATATAAAAAATGATTGGGAAACAATGTAGAAAGGTAATCGAAACAGTTAGACCAAAGAAGGATAAATAGAAGGATATTGTGATAGTATGCCGATGTGAAAAAACAGGATCAAGAAAAAGAAGGAAGAAAAAAATATAAAAAAGAAAAGACTGAATTAGATGAATAAATTCTAAGCCAAAGTGTCATGTTGGAACCAAGATGCACATAAAGGAAAGTCTCAGCCTAAAAGATCTTCATTTTTACCCAAGATGTTTTCAACTCCGACGTTATCATAGTTCAAGATCATATCTTGATTCTGTGATTCATCCTTTAAATCGGTCCCATAGGCACCATCTAAAAGATCCACCATACTAGTGCTTTTCAATTGGTCTGAAGTACCTTCTTCAAATTGACTTTGCTGTTGCTGAAATTGTTGAATTTGTGGGTTAGACTGTAAGAAGTTAGGTTGAGCAGTACTTAAAGAGCTCCCACCATGAACACCATCATTTAGTATATTAGTCTGTGGATCACTATTGGCTCTTACAGCACCATGACGGTTATGATGATGGGGATGGCTTGAAGTTTCAAAGGAATACTGAAATTCTTCTAGGAGGAAGCCACCTAATTCGAAACACCAATTAAAGTACTCATCGACCCAACACCTAACAATCCACCATGCACCGAACCCTTGACCACCATTTAAACTAATTTCCCTGAGACAAGTGGTAAGGAGATTAGAAATAACTAGTATGAAGAGTCTTGGATTAATTTTGGAAAATCTAGATGGTAAAGATGAGATGAAATTAGCGCAATGTGCGATGACAGATGAATTTCCCAGATTCAGTTGTTGATCTTGAGTATCTTCTTGAGAATCTTGACTCTTTTGGCTTTCTGGCTCTGTTTGTAATAATTTGATAAAATCATTACTCAAAATATTCAATAAAATGTCAATATTAGCCTTAGAACAAGGAACTTCTCTCAAAACAATTTCATTGATATCTAATTTTAGCCAATCGTCAATCATGGATTGTTTTTCAGAAGTACTATTCAAAATTCTACCTGCTGATTGACCAGTTTCAATTACTTTAATTAATCTTGACAAAATTGCGATGAAATTTTTAGCATTTTTTAATTTCAACATCATGAAATTCTTAGGAACTTTGGCTTGTAATGATGCAGTTAATTTATTGACATATTGCTTGGAGACTTGTTTCAATTGTTGAAGAACTTCATCAGGTACATTTTGTAAATGTAATTTTGTTAACATTTTAGCCATAGTCCTATACATAACTAGATCACATTCTTTAACCCATTCAAGAACTGGCTCACTGGTATATAATTTGAAAACTGGAGCTGTCAAGATACTATTAAAACTAGCAAATGATGAAAATAACTTTTTAATATGCATATACCTCAAACTTTCAAAAATTGAGGTACAGTGTACCTTATATAAAGAATATAAAGTATCAGCAATATCATAATCAGTATCTTTAGGTAAGTAAGGGTAGATTGAAGGTAAATGGAGAGGGGAATTCATATCTTCCATATTAAGAGAATTTTCAATTAACTGAAATAAATTTGGAATATATTTCAAATTATGTAATTGGAAATGTTCAGTAATATGAATTGAATTGACTGGAGTTGACAATAAATGGGAATTACCACCAGCAGTTGGAGCAGGACTACCAGTAATTGATGGACTATTGGGATTTAGAGATTGAGGTGAATCAATACCAAAAGATGACGATGAATTAGATATTGGAGAAGCACCTTGAAAATTTTGATCCCCAACCAATTTAATTCCACAATAATGATATTTAGATTGACCTCTCATTCCTAATCTTCTAGTGGTAAGATTTGGGAAGAGAATCCTAACTAATTTACCAAAGGATGCAGGCGACAAGGGGGTTAAACTATTATCTGCACAAATCTGAACATATCTTGCGTAAATTCTGTTTCTTGGAACAACTGCTGTTGGTGAAGATTCACATGAATTAAGTAACCATACCATTCCAAAAATTTGACGTTGCCTCTCCTTACTGGTATCTTTATTACCACCAGATGAGGAATTGTTGCCTGAATCGTCATTTAGATTTTCACTGTCACCAGGTGCAACATCATCATTAGAGGTATTTACAGGATTATTTGAATGTGATGCACTTGCCTTTGTTTCAGGAATTGAATCATCATTTTCGATTGATTTTATTCTTAATGCTAATTCATGAAGTGGTAATTTTGATGCTTTAAATGCTAATTGTTTCAATTCATTATCACCATCATCGCCAGGTACAGCATGATCTGATTTCCTTTGTCTTTTCCTACTATTTGTTGATGAAAGTGAAATATTATTACTAATACCACTAGCATCATGCAGAGTTGATTGTAAACCATAACTTCCAGCCATCATACCCTCGTGTATGCCATGATCAATGGGAGTACCAGATCTTGAACCAATTGGAGATTTCCCCATATTTGAATCAGTGGAGGGCATAGATCTATGTAGGAGGGTATTACCGTATTGGGATTGAGACTGAGGTTGAGGTTGTTGGTATTGGTAATTAAATGACTGAATTTGCCCGTAAGGTGAGTGAGCATGGTATGACTGTTGTTGTTGTTGGTGCTCTTGCTGTTGTTGTCGAGGTTGCTGTGAAGGGCCGACACTGGGGGTAAAGTGTCGTTGATGCTGAAATTGAGATGCATTAAAATCATAAGTAGGTGGCTGCAAAGATTGCAACGGCTGCTGTTGAATAGGTTGTTGTTGATGCTGTTGCGTGTCTTGTGGAATGAAACTTTGCATGTGTGGCGGTAAAGGCAGATGCAGAGCTTGAGGATGTGATTGCAAATGTTTGAATTGATGCAAATTATGATTCATTGGTGAGCCCACAATACCGTCGGACGGTTCGACTTTAACGTACGCTTGATTACTCATTGGGCGATTAGTGTAACTATGACTAGGATGATGCTGTTGCTGGTGTTGATGTTCGTGATGTTCGTGAGGTTGATGATGTTGATGTTGCTGCTGTTGCTGATGCTGATGATGCTGATGGTGTTGATGTTGTTGATGTTGTTGATGTTGTTGATGTTGATGTTGCTGCTGTTGTTCCAGTTGATTATTTCCCTGATTTGAATTCATATGAAATGTGAAATCAAAGAAGAGCTTCAAAATCTTTGAATTTTATAAAAAAGGTTTCCGAAACTCGAAGCAAAGTGGGATTTACTCTTCTTATTTGATATCATAAAGTCAACAGATTCAGGTTTTTCTTTAAGTTCTTTTATTCTTTCCTGATTCAATTATATATCGATAATCTTTTGAAACTAGAAAAAAGGGAAAAGAAAAAGAAAGTAAAAACAAAGTGGATCTGATGATGAAGTAGACATGCAAAAAGAAGATATCAACAAATCCAAAAAGCTTATACTGATTTTTCTTTAA
>JAJMOB010000015.1:232828-261705 GCA_030444945.1 Hyphopichia fennica
AAAAAAAAAAAAAAAAAAAAAAAAAAAAAAAAAAAAAAAAAAAAAAAAAAAAAAAAAAAAAAAAAAAAAAAAAAAAAAAAAAAAAAAAAAAAAAAAAAAAAAAAAAAAAAAAAAAAAAAAAAAAAAAAAAAAAAAAAAAAAAAAAAAAAAAAAAAAAAAAAAAAAAAAAACGAAAGGGAAAAGCAGTGGGAATGGTCAGGTATTATAGATGAATGAAATAAACCCAACAAAATATGATTTGAATAGGGATCAGATTAACTAGTTGACGTATACCGAGATCAATATTGACAAAAAAAAAAGAGGGAGAAATAGCACAAATTCACTCCAAAATTTTTCTTTTTTCGTGATGACCTACTTTGATCCAAGACAATTACGTGGAGTAGAATCTTTAGGGGAGAGACAGTTATAAACGATCTTTGGAAGTTGAATGCGATTAGCGAACCACTTGGAAACTTTAACACTTGATGATAAATCAATGGGTATAGGAAACAAGAAGTAATTCCGGAGATCAGGAATCGGGACCGGACAAAGGAATATACTAGATATAGGAGTCAAAAAGGGGATGATGATGATAATCTTAAACCACAATGGCGTTCAAGAATTATAGAAAGGGGAATCAGTTATAAAAGGAGACAACCCAGACGAAAATTTATTTGATAACAACAACAACAAGCGAATAAAAGAAAGTTAATGATTTAAGTTTTGGAATCAACAGGTGAAAACAAACAAGATATGTCAGAAGTTTTTTTTGAAAAATTTCAACTTCAGGAGGTTGTTATATCAAATTATAGAAGTTAATTGTGAGTAGTAAGGGGGAGAAATACCAATGAGATGAATTACGGGTTTGAACAAAAACAAAATGGAAAACAAAAAAAAAAACTATGACGGTGGAAAAATGATAATTGGTGTCAAGACAATGATAAGATGAGGATGATTTATTATTGTTGACTTTGTCGGGTATGATGTCAGTAGAAAAGGAGATCTGAATGGGTCGTAATTTTGATTGTGAAAAGCTAAAATTTGAAAAACGACAAAAAAATAAGAACCAAAAACCAAAAAACTAAAAAAAGAAAAATAAAACCAAACCAAAAAACCAAAACCAAAAACAGTAGATGCAAATAAAAGAGGATGACGCGAAAAAGAAAGGGGGTAGTATTTATGGAATAAATCCAAAATATCAAGAGCAACAAGAAAAGAAAAGTAGCAAAAAACAACAAAGTATATCTTTCTGAGAATAAAGAAATTTCTTGAAGTATTTGTATTGTTGGGTTATGGGATGAGTAGTTGAATTTGGTGATGTACTTGATTTGTGATGGGATGAGGGGGGAGGGATCAAACACACTACCTAATTTAGAATTGAAGAAAAACTAAAAAGACTAAAAAACTGAAAAAAAAACAACAAAAAAAAAAGAAAACGGATAAATCGAGAAAGAGTCCCTAACAAAAAGTTTAAAAATCAGTGAGATTCTTTTGTAGCCCTAAAAAAAGAAAAAAAAAAAAGGAAAAAAAAAGAAAAAATAGGCAAATACCCGCCGAAAACAAAAAATAGAAACTTAGTAACACTTCCCCACTGGTAATGAGTATCAATGAACAGCAACACTACTAGAACCTAAAGGACAAGTAGAAGGGTTTAAGAGGTGAGCTTCGAAAGAAGGGGAACGGGATCGAATTGTAGAAAATGACACGTTGGGATAGTAATTTTAGAAAACAAAAAAAAAGGGCTTTAAGGATATTGGAAATGGGAGTGGAAAGGCAAGTTGAAAGATAAACAAACACAAGGATTCGAGTCAAATTAGGCGATCAAAATAGTATTAGAATTGAATTGACTCGAACAAGGGCTAACTTCAAAAGATGGTATAATACAGGTTTAAAGAATGTAAAAATAAAAACAAAAATAAACAAACCAGTCACACAGACAATTAAAAGGAGTCACACAACCAAAGCAAAGCAAAGCAAGAGGTATGAGTAGACGATAAGCCAATATACCAAGTGTTTGTGTTTATTGGAAGGATAAAATGGAATACTTGTGACCTATCACTAGTCTTAACTTCTCCTTAATTCAGGGTCAATTGGTAATTGCAATTGAAAACTTGGAAATGGGAAAGGGGAATAGTAGGGAACAACAACCCAAATTAAGGAATATGTAGAAAGTATATGGAAAAGAAGAGGAGGCAAACCAAAAAAAGAAGAAGAAGTACTGATCGGAGAAGAGAAAACAAGGAGTAGGAAGGCAAGTTATATTTAAGTCATTATTTAAAAATATATTTTTCCCATCTACAATCTACAATCACCTTTTTTTTTTTTTTGACTACTATTATTGTTTTGTTTTTCCCTTCTTTCTATACTTCCTCTACCCTTTTTTTACTCCTTTGTGATTGAAAGGTTTTAAATTATTTCATAAATGACAATATCAATCAAATGCATCATGGTTTACGGGAATACTTACTCCAATTTGGTTTGAAACAATTAAAAGAAAAGGCAACAATACCGCCCAAATACTTCTGCCTCTTTCCTCTATACTTGATCCTTTTTCCGTTTTACGTTTTCCGTTTCCCTCTTTGCTGTTTCACTGGTACCTTTATGAATTCAAATCGTCAAGTTGGTTTTTGTTATCACCCAGTTACTCGTCGTGTTTCTTGCATCATGTATCAACAAAACGTTTTTTGTTTTTGATTTGTTTCAATAAGGGTCCTTTCACTTCTTTATTTTTAATTTTTTAATTTTTGATTCCAAAGTAGTTGCTTTTTGACAGATTGCATTCTTCACAACATACGTAGATTGTTGTTGGTAGCAAGAACACCTACTGTTCTTCAAATTAGATGAGTCGTATTCATTGAATTAGGGTAGTTACTTCCCGCGCGCCCACCTGTTCCCTTGTCAAATACAATAATTTTGTCTTAGTCTCGAAAACAATCCCACAACCATTAGGGAAAATCTTAGAGTTGACCTTGTAACCAATTACTAATTAGCCAATTGACGATATTCTTTTTATTGTTATTGTTTCCAATCCTATTGAAAAGTCCCTTTCCTTCTCGTTGTTACTCAATTCGGAATTTTGTTTTGTGGGTTGTTCCTGGTGTTGATTCTCAGATCTTGATTCCCGATCCATACTCGATTCGAGTAAAGTTAAGAGATGGTAAACTTTACACGGATACACGGCATTACCCCTTAATAGCGCTATAATTTCATTCAGTACTAATACAATCTTGAAATATTGAATTGAATTCCTTTATTTGCAGTCTTACGCACTTTTTCTTACTTAGTACCCTTGCATAAAGAATTTATATCTAACAACACTAAATGTCTTGACCTGAAATGATGGAAGTCAATTAGAAAGTGGAATAGATGAGGGGGTATAACAATCATTCACTATTGTGTCTATTACTAATATACCTTTTATCTTTTTGCCTTTTGGCACAAGGACCCCCCTCCAGACCAATGCAATTTTTTTTTGTTTTTACTAACGGTTGTTAACGCGATTATCATGTACTATGAATATTTAACAAGACTACACTTGAAATTATTCAATTGAAAATAGACCCCCCTTCAAAATTAAGAATTAAGTTCAATATTTTGCTGGCTCAATGGACTGAAAGTTTAATGATTTACTTCGATGTTGATGTTACAATACCCGTGTATAATAATACCAATTGTGTTTGATTTGAAGTTTCAAACTTGAACTAACACCAGTCAGTCTAAAAATACTACATAATGAATAGCAAAAAGAAAAAAAAGAAAAATAGAATATTTGTTGTTTTTCTCTTATTGTTGTTTCACGGTGCTTCTGTCGGCCCAAAATTTGATCATGCTAATCCAATTACTTCACTTTAAGATTCTATATATTTATTTTTGAATCGTTATTAATTTACAACATCTTAGTTGTCCAGCGGTGCCCGGTACTTTAAGCTTTCTACCCATGAATTAGGATCGGTACCAATATCAATATCAATATCGGCACCAATATCAATATCAATATCGGCACCAATATCAATTCCAATATCAATTCCGATACCAATATCGGTACCAACGAGCAAGTACTAATCGAACCCCCGAGTATCTGTTCTTGAATGTTTATCTTTTAAGGTGATTATAAAGATAATATGATTTCAATTTACGAGGAGTCAGTTTGACACGTGACCAAGCACGAGTTCCGACCAAAGATGATTTGATTACATAATCATCATAAATTTTTTTTCTTTTTTTTTTTTTTTTTTTTTTCAAGAAGAGAAGAGCATCTTGCATCCAATAATTAAAATTAATTTAATTTAGATCAGTACTATTGTATCTGTCACCAACAAATCTTTTTTAAATAGCATCTTTATAGAGTGAACACTACCCATTAATCAAACAGCATCAATCACTCGCATATAAAATGGCCGTCCTTAACTCAAACCCAGAAATTCTTTTACGTAAAAGAAAAGATAATGATAGAAAAAGATTAGAGAAACAAGAAGCTATTGCAAAGAGAAAACTCGAACAACAAAATAAGAGAAAAAAGAATGCTTCAAACAAATTCATTAGAGCTGAAACCTTGATTTCAAATAATAAATCAAATGAATTAGAAAACAAGAGAATTGAAAAAATTTTAAAATTTGAAAGACAACAAAGACAAAAAATTTCTTCATCAAAAGATGTTGATCCAAAATTACTTTTCATAATTAGAGTTCCAAACCATACTAAAGGTTTAAGAATCCCAAATAAAGCTAATACCGTTCTTGAATTATTACGTTTAACCAAACAAAATACTGGGGTTTTCGTTAAAGTTACTCCAACCGTTTTACCTTTATTAAAATTAATTTCTCCTTACATTGTTGCTGGTACCCCATCTTTAAACTCTATTCGTCAATTATTTAATAAAAGAGCTGGTATTTCAGTAATAGATGAAGATGAAGAAGTCCCAGAAGGTGAACAACCAACTTTAAAATCAATTAGATTAGATAATAATCAACTCGTTGAAGATAAATTTGGTGATGATTTAGGTATAATTTGTATTGAAGATATGATTCATGAAATTGCTACTTTAGGTGAAAACTTTAAAAATATTAATACTTGGTTAAATCCTTTCCAATTATCTGCTCCAGTCTCCGGTTGGAATGCTATTTCAAAATTAGCTAGATTACAATATGCTGAAGAACATAAAAGAAAAATTAGTATGGCTGGGGATGCTCAATTAGAAGAAATTGATATTGATAAATTCATTGAAGAACAAAATTAAACCATTTTTGCTTTTATCATTTTATTTCATTTAGTTCATATCTTTATTTACATTTTTTGTCACTTTTTGTTTACCGTGGTTATTTTCCAAAATCCTTTATTGTATAGTACGATCTAATATACTTATCATATAGATTCTCATCATTGTAGTCAGTTACAAGTAGAAAGTGTAGAACATTTATATATATGTATATATGTGTATCTCATCTCATTATAAAAACTGATCTCGCACTAACAAAACGGAACAGAGAAGCAAAAAAAAAAAGAAAAACATCAGATACGCGTATCAATAAAATAGACCCCCAGGTAAATAAATAGGCTCTATACAACTTGAATAGAACCATACTTCTAATCATGACCGGAAAGTCAACTTCACCTACTCCTGGTCCACCAGAGTCTTACCATGCATACCACCAAGTGTCCAACCCCTCGTCATATTCATACAAACTTATTCAACTCCCGTCTGATATACTCGATCATATGAAACTGTCGCCCAATAATGAATTATTAATAAAAGCTCCAACTCATGTAAATAATGAATTGGTAATGTGTACTTCTGATAAAACATGGAAAATGAGACAAATGAATCATTCGAATACGGTATTGATATTAAATAATATGAATGTTAATAAATTAAAGCATAATTTACGACACGTCGTAGAATCTGAAAAAAATCAAGGAATCGATAATAAATTATTAGGTTTAACGAGTTGTACTTTTGAGTATGAATTACTGAAAACTGATGGTTATATTGAAATATCTGACTTACCAGAATATAATGGTAAACCACAAGTATGGGAAAATCCTACATCAGTTGAAAAATTAATTGAGAATTCACCAATTTCTAGATATCAATTTTTCACTCAATGGTATGATTTAGGAGGATGTGAAATCAATGGTCAAGCAGTTATACTTCTGCAAGAGTTTATCAGTGAAATACTTAAAACTTTGATTCCAGTTTTGATTAGTAATGAAATACCCTATAATGATTCCGACGAATCAAATTACAGCATTAATTTGGATAATATAGCTTCACTCATGCAAGATCAAAACCATCTTTTCACTCGTGAAGTAGTTACTACAATATTGAATAAATTTGGAACCGAAAATCATTCTCAATCGTCAGAATTTAGATTAAATAATTCTGCAATTTCTAAATGGTTTGGTATCCAAACATTGATATCTGCCAGTGCCAATCCAATACAACCTAAACAACTTTTAATCAATTGGAAAAGTTCATTCCCAGCTTTTTATAACGTTCCTATTGATTTGAAAGATTTAAGAGGTTACTATTGTCGTCCGATCAAAGATCAAATCCAATATTTAAACCCTTCCATGTTGACGGATAAAGATATTGGTATGCGTGTTAAGGACCTATTTAAAATCGTGAAAGAATGGGATTTCGAAGAATTTCTACCATTCATCCAACACCTCATACCTTTTGGTAAAAAACCTGATGCCGTTATATTGAAATATGCCCGTAAGAAAAAGGTTGGTAAGAATAAGTTTATAGTGTGTTCTAGATAGAGTACTGTATATAATAATGAATTTTTCAACTTTTTCACACAAAAAAAAAAAAAAATCCAAAAAAAAAAGACTTAAACCGGTAATCGGACAGAAGTCCTACGGTGCTTTTTTCTTTTTTGAATTGGTGAAAAAAGTCAACGCAGAGGAGAAAGACTAAAAACTGAGTGAATCATCTTGAATCATATTTTGAATCATCTTTGGTCAATTGATAAATTCTTTCGAAGATTTCCTCACTCTAAGGACCACTTTCTTTTTTTTTTTTTAAAAAGAGAAAGTCATATAGACACTTAATATTTTTGCATAGTTTCAAAGGACCACGACCAAAATCAAAATATGGATAACCTGACATTTCTAATATCGTTAATTGTATGTTAATTTTAACCCTTTGGTTTTTTTTTTCTCTTTATTACACTACTAACACATCTTAAGAGTGGTGGTTGTGCCGGTACTTCGACCGATTTAGCATTTTTCCCAATAGATACAGTTAAAACTAGATTACAAGCCAAGGGTGGATTTTTTGCCAATGGTGGATGGCATGGAATTTATAAAGGTTTAGGATCATGTGTTGTTGCATCAGCACCATCAGCATCATTATTTTTCATAACTTATGATTCAATGAAAATTTATACCAAAGATACATTTTCCCTGCCAGCATTTAGTCATATGTTTTCAGCCCTGTGTGGTGAAATAGCTGCATGTCTTGTAAGAGTTCCAGCAGAAGTTACTAAACAACGTACTCAAGCAGGTCGTTTGGGAGTTGGAAATAAAGCTACTTCTTGGTCTAATTTCTTATATTTGTTGCAAAATAAAAGTGGTGAAGGTACTATTCGAGGATTATATCGTGGTTGGAATACTACAATTATGAGAGAAATCCCTTTTACCATAATTCAATTCCCTCTTTACGAATGGTTGAAAAAAAAATGGTCGAGTCTTGAAAATGGTGGTCAATTATCTTTATTAAAAGGTGCCATTTGCGGTTCAATTGCTGGTGGGGTTGCAGCAGCTCTGACTACACCTCTAGATGTTATTAAAACAAGAATAATGTTGAATAAAGATCGCATTGGTGTATTACCCTTGGTTAAAAGTATGATCAAAGAAGAAGGTTACGGGGTGTTCTTACACGGTATTGGACCAAGAACATGTTGGATCAGTGCTGGTGGATCAATCTTTTTAGGTTGCTACGAGCTAGTAAACACTTCTTTAACCCGTAACATGGCATTCTCCTCATAGATGGTTTATTTGCATCTTTTGTATAGTTAAGTAAATATAGTAATAGAAATGTATTACATAATCATCCTGTATTACATAATCATCCTATATTACATAATCATCCTGTATTACATAATCATACTGTATTACATAATCATCATATATTACATAAGCATCATCCTGTATTACATAATCATAATTCAAAAACCCATACACCATTTATTGATTACATAATATTTGCTTTATTTTAATTTTTGTGTGAGGGCGAGATATTAATAATAGAGTAATCGCAGTTCCGATACTTTTTTTTTTATTCTTTTTTCTTCGTTTGTAATAAAGACTCATCATCAATCACTTTCTCCTCCTTTTTTTCTTTTGATTTCAATATTGATTGTCAATTTATATTTCCCGAAGTTATCGGTATAACCATATAGGAAACCTTAGTAATTGAGGAACATATTCTGCTGATAAATTGCTTTGATAATTTACTCCTTTGTCGTTCCCGATCTGATTGAAAATTTCCTATTTTTATTTTAGGCTTTAATTTTTTTCTTTTTGCCCTCTGGTCACAGTTAATTATTTCATAATCCAAATTTATTCAACTTACTGACTTCTTTACTCGTATCCAATAATACCTGGGTTAATTTTGATATCAGTCAACACATATACTCACATGATGTATTCAAAAACGATACAACTAGCCAGATCCTGTGGCCCTGTCCGTCGGGGGTTGACCAATGCCACAGTAAGTTCAAAAACTTTAACCCGTCATTTCAATAAGGCTAGCTCTGCTTCTTTGGCTACTAATTCTAGTATTCCTAACCCTGGTGAACTTCACAGAAGTACTCCTATTGAACCTCCTGTGGCCACTCCACCTGAAGGTTCTACCATCAGTTTAAAGAGTGCCAGCAGAGATGATTCTAAATTTGGTACTAGACCTATCTATTTAGATGTTCAGGCTACTACTCCAACTGATTTCAGAGTTTTGGATAAAATGTTGGAATTTTATACTGGTCTTTATGGTAATCCTCATTCTTCAACCCATGCCTATGGTTGGGAAACTGAAAAAGAAGTTGAAAAAGCTAGAAAATACGTGGCTGATGTTATTAAAGCTGATCCAAAAGAAATTATTTTCACTTCTGGTGCCACTGAAACTAATAATATGGCTATTAAAGGTGTTCCTCGTTTTTATAAAAAAACTAAAAAACATATTATTACAACTCAAACGGAACATAAATGTGTTTTAGATTCCGCTAGACATATGCAAGATGAAGGTTTCGAAGTAACTTATTTAAAAGTTTCTGAAGAAGGTTTAATCAATTTGGATGAATTACGTAATGCTATTCGTAAAGATACTTGTCTTGTATCTATTATGGCGGTCAACAATGAAATTGGTGTTATTCAACCTTTAAAAGAAATTGGTAAGATTTGCAGAGAAAAGAAAATCTTCTTCCATACTGATGCTGCTCAAGCATATGGTAAAATTGATATCGATGTCAATGATATGAATATTGATTTATTATCAATTTCTTCTCATAAAATTTATGGTCCAAAAGGTATCGGGGCTGCTTATATCAGAAGACGTCCAAGAGTCAGATTAGACCCTATCATCACAGGTGGTGGTCAAGAAAGAGGTTTAAGATCAGGTACTTTATCTCCTCCTTTAGTTGCTGGTTTTGGTGAAGCTGCCAGAATTATTGCCGAAGACATGCAAGTATGTATTTTTTATTTTTTAACAAAGATTATAGTCACTACTAATTATCGCTTGAATTCATCGTGAGGAAAATAACGATTCAGAGAGACCTAATTCATATCTCTACATAGGTCTTTTATTATGATGGAATACTTTTCATTTATGCAAGGATCTGAATATGAGAATTCAAGTAAAATTAGCAATGTGTGGTTATTTTTTTATATTCGAAGTGAACTAGTTACTAACAGTTTTTTTTTTTTTTTAGTATGATCAAGCTCATATCCATAGACTTTCTGAAAAATTGAAAGCAGGCTTGTTATCCATTCCATCTACCCAATTTAATGGTGTTCTTAGTGATCCATCCAAGCAATACGCCGGTTGTGTAAACATCTCATTTGCCTACATTGAAGGTGAATCTCTTTTAATGGCCTTGAAGGATATTGCTTTATCTTCTGGTTCTGCCTGTACATCTGCATCATTAGAACCTTCTTATGTCTTACATGCCTTAGGTGCTGATGATGCCTTGGCTCACTCTTCTATTAGATTTGGTATTGGTAGATTTACTACTGAAGCTGAAGTTGATTACGTTATCCAGGCTATCAATGAAAGAGTCGACTTTTTAAGAAAAATGTCTCCATTATGGGAGATGGTTCAAGAAGGTATTGATTTAGATTCCATTGAATGGAGTGGTCATTAACTTGACTTACCTTTGATCACCTGGGCCTCCAACCCCATCAATTGATTAATTGTGTATGTGTGTACTTGTATTTATTTTAACCTCTTTTAATATTTTCCTCTTATTCATGATTTTATCGAAATTTCTTTATGATTATATTCAAATAGATGTTGTAGTGAATCATTTTTTGTGGAAATCATTTGACGTTTGACGTCTATTTTTCTTTTTCTTTCCGCTAAAAAAAACCCCGGTACCGGTACAACAAATTTTTTTTTTTTCGCATTTGGACAAACTTTCAGGAATTTTTCAACTCATAAATGATTCATAGCTTAAATATATTTTGGTACTACTTTTTCAAACTTTCTATTCAATTCAATCCATCAAATATGTCTCAACCAGATTTAAAGAAACAAAAGAACTCCGTTACTAGAACCATCACCCTTCTACCAGGTGACCATGTTGGTACCGAAATTGTTCACGAAGCTGTTAAGATTTTGAAAGTAATTGAAGCTAACACCCCACATCAAGATATCAAATTTGAATTCAAAAATCATTTGATTGGTGGTGCTGCTATTGATGCTACTGGAGTTCCATTACCAGATGATTCTTTGGAAGCTGCTAAAAGCTCAGATGCTGTTCTTTTAGGTGCCGTTGGTGGTCCTAAATGGGGTACTGGTTCCGTTAGACCAGAACAAGGTTTGTTAAAAATTAGAAAAGAATTAAACTTGTATGCCAATTTAAGACCATGTAATTTTGCTTCTGATACTTTATTGGAATTGTCTCCTTTAAAATCTGAAGTTGTCAAAGGTACTGATTTCACTGTTGTTAGAGAATTAGTTGGTGGTATCTATTTTGGTGAAAGACAAGAACAAGAAGAATCTGAAGATCAAGAAAGTGCTTGGGATACTGAAAAATACTCCGTTTCAGAAGTTACCAGAATTACCAGAATGGCTGCTTTCATGGCTTTACAACATAATCCTCCATTACCAATCTGGTCTTTAGATAAAGCCAACGTTTTAGCCTCTTCAAGATTATGGAGAAAAACAGTCGATAAAGTCATGTCTGAAGAATTCCCTCAATTGAGCATCAACCATCAGTTAATTGATTCTGCTGCAATGATCTTAGTTCAAAAACCAACCAAGTTAAATGGTATAATCATCACCTCTAATATGTTTGGTGATATCATCTCAGACGAAGCTTCCGTTATCCCAGGTTCTTTGGGTCTTTTACCTTCTGCATCTTTGGCCTCTTTACCAGATACTAACACTGCATTTGGTTTATACGAACCATGTCATGGTTCAGCCCCTGATTTACCAGAAAACAAAGTTAACCCAGTTGCTACTATTTTATCTGTTGCCTTGATGTTGAGATTATCATTGGACTCAGTCAAGGAAGCCGAAGCTTTGGAAAAAGCTGTCAGTGTTGTTTTAGATTCAGGAATCAGAACTGCTGACTTGCGTGGTTCCAACTCAACTAAAGAAGTCGGTGAGGCAATTGCTGAACAAGTGGCCAAGATTTTAAAAGAATCTGCTTAAATAAGCTTTCTTTTCCAGTCACAAGTACATACAAATAAACGATTAGCTAGTAAAAAGTATTAACACATTTATAAATATCTATTTAAATATAAAAATCAAATTAGGTGAAGTAGATTGTAGTTTTCCGAATAATAATACAGTTATCTGATAGAGAGAAGTATAATGAAATGAATAATGAAAATAGAAAATAAAGGGGACAAGCACATGAAGTTGCAAGTCGAAGAAAAACATAGAATTCAAATAAAAACAATGCTAAATAGTCAAACAAAAAATGAAATAAAAGAACAGAGAGATTAGCTAAACAATGGCTTTTCTTCATCATCATTGAGATTAAAATTAACAGTACCATTGATAATATCAGAAAGATAAGCAACTGAGTCATAACGAATTGCAAACCCAGGAGTTTCTAACTTCTTATCTCCATAGACTTGATGCTTTTCATCGTCTGACCTCTGATTGCCAGGAAGTAATCTGGCCCCATATTTTTCTTGGAGTGGTTGTTTAGTGGCTTCTTGGATATAATCATTGATAATTGTAGCATCACTTGAAGACGAATTAAATGTGTTAGGAGAAGTAGATTTGCTGGTACCAGAAATCGTTTCGGCTTTACTATTAATCATACTAGTAGTGTTGTTATGAATCAAAGTAATGGTTCTAGCAAATTCTTCAGTTGAAAAATATTCTTCTTCAGAACTTGAAAGATGAAGGGCCAATTGTGGTTTGACTGGTTTGTTTTCTCTAATCAGTTTAATACTTGGATCCTCATTATCACCTTGTTCTGGCTCTGAATGTGTTTCATAATCACGACCATCGTATCCTCCCCCAACTTCAATAGGGGCGGGAGCATTGTAATCATTTCTGTCTTCAGCCTCTGATTCAGAGCTAGACTCGGAGTCAATTCGAATGGTATCATTATCAGACATAGAGACATTTTCAAATAACAGAACATCGAAAGAAGGGCTACCCAAGTTACCATATTGAGAAAATCTCGATTCAAGTTGCTTACCAAATTCAGACACGTATTGCGAAGACGTTAAAGAATTAACAGACTCTTCCTTACCATTATTAGTCTTATAACCAAATGGTGAAGTAATACTATCGGTAAGAATATTTCTATTATCAAAAGTTCCTGGGGAAGGTTCTTGAGATGGTGAATAATATATCGAGGCAGCTTCATTATCGTCGGGGTAAGGCAAAGCCCCCAGACCACCTGTTATAGGAGTAGAGGTAGCCTGTTGTTTTGGCAAATATGGTTCTTTGACATTGATCACTTCTAATGAATCCATACGAGTGACTTCCTTTAAAGCCTTTATTTCATTTTCTAACAATGATGAGTTTTCTCTCGAAATGGTGATCCAATTAGTCTCACCGTCTTTGTAGAAATCTTCAGCAGTAATATTCTCATATCCCTTAGACATCCTTGTTCTTGCTTTATAAGGAATAGTATCCAAAACTAAAACGTTTTCTTCAGTCAATGATCTTCTTTGATATGAGTCATTAGAAGGAACTCTAGTCTTTTGGCTGTTGTCAGAAGTAGACCATTGGTTTGGAACATGTGTACGCTTGGTATGATCAATGAGAGGAGCAAAAGTTGGCTGTTGGTTTCTATTTGATTGAATTCTAGGCTGTTGATTTCGAGGTTGTTGATAATTAGGTTGTTGATAATTAGGTTGTTGATAATTAGGTTGTTGATGATTAGGTTGTGGATTATTCTGGGAAACTTGCTGTTTAGGTAAATCTTGATATGCATGTTTTTGGGAAGAGTTTCTGGAAGGTAAGACCGAGCTGTAAACACTGCTTGATCTTGTTTGGTCGGGAGCTTGTGTAGGTACAAAATCGACCTTTTGTCCAACAAAGGCATCATCCAGGTTATTGGAGATCCCCAATGGATGGACATTAGGAGATTTTACAACACTCAAAGCACTAGAATTTCTAGATGTTTCTTCAGCTATGACTTGATTGCTCAATTGAGACTTTGATCCAACGGATACCTTAGTTGGGTTATTAGAACGAGGGAACTTGAATTTATCCTCAACTTCCAAAGGATCAGATGCAATGCGTTGGTCGGGTTCTTTAACAATTTGATCAATACTACTGGTAATTGTATTCGATCTTTCCAAATCAGGAACAGGCATGTAAATGTGAGAGAATCTCTTCCTTTGACCTCTTGGTATAGGCGTGTTGCTAATGTTACGGGGCAATTTGGAAGAATGCTTAGCAGCTCCTTCATCTTGTTTCTTAGGAATATTGATTTGTTCAACTTCTTTCGAAGATCCAGGGTCAGCAGTTGATGGTGTAGGATCAGCAATCTTTTCTTTTTGTGGTGACACTTTGACTTCTTCTTTAGCTTGAGACTGGGGAACACTACTATCATGCTTTTTGAGGCTATCGAATATTTTCTTTATGATAGACTTCCTTCTTTTTGGTGGAGCTGAGACTTTCTTTTTTTCAGGTACAGTTTTTTGAGCTTTAATTGGTTCAAGACTCATTCTATTTGTACTCTTACGTTTAAGGGGCAGCTTAGGCGGTGTCTCTCTGTTTGGTGGTTTTGTAGCAACCAAATCGTCAGAATTTTCAACAAGTAAAGATTTGATCTTTCCCTTAACTGGTTGTTCAAGTTGCTGAATGTTATGTTGTTGTAATTGTTTTTGTTGATTGGTTTTTGCAAACACATTAGAGTAATATGATAAGTCACTCTTGTACCCTTGAGTCAAGATCTCTGTAATAGTATTATATGAAGTGAATAAGAAGAAGTAGTTTTTCGCTAAGATTTCTTTCAAGCATTTGAGAAGATCTTCTGAGAAAATGATTTCGTTGATAGTGAAGTTATTAGTTCTGTTATACCCAACAATTTCAACTTTGAAATCATTAATGAATGAAGCACATAATACTAAATAAAGTTGAGGATTCTCGTTGAAGTACTCAGTTGGATTAGCAATAGTTTCATTGAGAAGTAATGCAAAAGGTGATTTGCTTTTTTCCTCTTCATAAGTTGATTTATCATGAGCAGTAGAATATATATGTAAATTGGCATCATAAGATTTGAATAAATGGAAAGGCTGGCTTTTATGTAAAACCTTAGATTTATTAATCAATTCCATAATCTTATTACTGTCAGGGTTAGTATTGTCCTGCTTCAAAACTTGATAATATTCAGTGAATGTTCGATTATTTAAATTATTAGTTCTAAAGCCAATTTTCGAAATATTCATAAATCTTAAATACTCTTCTTCGGTAGATGTTTTAGGTGAAAAACTTTTATAGGTACTAGCAACAACATCATTAATATCACACCAAAATTTAACTTTCATAGATGGGAACTGAGATAATGAAGGTAATGGTTTTTCATTAACAAGTGAATGCATAAGAACATCAGCAAGTGATAGTTTTTTGAAAGGCTTGTTAGTTGATTTGATGTTACTATAGTAATCATCATCGATAATATTTAAAAATAAGATATGATCTGAGAAAATAATCATAATATCAATATTATGAAAATCATCCAATTCTTCTTTAACATTAGCCAACTCAAATATACCAACCACTTTACGTGACAACCAACCATATTGTAATTCAGCAGGCCAATTGGATGCCAATTCAGTAAGAAGCTTACCGGTTGGTGTAAAAATACGGTTTTGATTACCCAACTTAGCTTCTTGGTCGAGTTCAACGTAGCCAAAAGCATCAATAGTTTCCACTGCTGATTTGTAATATTTATCGATGATAGCCATTTCTGAATCTTCATCTATGGAGCCATCAAAATTTGTTAATTTAGATTTTTCAATTGAAATAGTATCATATAATCTTCTTAATATGAGTTTCAATCGAGGTAATTCCAACAATGAACCAGAAACTGTTGATTCAATTTCTCTCAAGGAAAATCCGCCTTTATTGATATCATTATTATCAAAGATTCTTTTACTATTTTTTTTAGCAAATTTATTTAATCTATTTTGAAAATTTTTCAAATTGGCCTCATGTCTAATAAAAGCTTTATAAAAATAGGGTAGAGTCATACCCAAAACTTTGAAGACTTCAACGTAACCTAATTTTGAAGTTTTTTCTAAATTTTCATGTAAGATACAATTGATTCTAGTTATTTCATCAATAGTTGGAGGGAAGACTTGATTAATTTTTGTAATTCCCGAGCCTTGAGATGATGCAAGTACAAACACTCTTAGAGGTATAATAAAATTTTGCAACAAGTTAACAAGACCCATGGTATAATTAGTTTGAACATTAATGATTTCACCCACAATAGAGTCAATTAAAGGGTTTAATTCAATATGGGCAGGTTCAAAATCAGCAGGATTTGGGGGTATATATACAATATCCATATGTTCAGGAGAGTATTCAAGAAGTGGATCAAATAATTGATCTAGTTGGGCACCTAATAAAAAGACAAGTTTATTATTTTCTTCAATAATTTTTGGATTAGTTGAAGGAGATGAATTATCATAAACAACGTCAAGAATAGTTGATTGAATTGTATGTTGTTGTAATAATCCGAGTTGTAATAATTTAATACCTAATTCATCAGGTCTTTTATCAACTAGTAAAGTCATATTATTTGCTATTGAACCAGCGGTAGTTTCATCCCAATGTTTATTAACAACAAATTGACCAGGATGATTTGATAATCTATTATAATTTTTCAAATTTGTAATTGCCAAAGCTCTTCTAACGTTTGATTTTTGAAATTCTGGTAAAAGGTTTTCACAACTTGGCCAAAATCTTGATCTGGCATCTAAAATCAAATTTTCATAAGATACCACACCAAATTTAGTAATTGATAAAGTACTTATTTTACCACTTTTAGGATTTTCATAAACAATAACTACTATATGCTCGAATAGAGATTCATCATAACTAGTGAAATATGCAGCATTTGGGAATATTGATAACCATTCAGTAATTGAATTAGATGAGATTGTAAAAATACTATCATTATGAGGATCAAATTGACCCGATAAAGGATTTAATTGGATAAAACCTGTAGATTCTTGATCATCATCATCATCAAGGTTATTTTTATAATCACTATTATTATCTTTATGGGAGATACTTTGGTTATTAAGTTTATGGGTATTATTATTAGATTTATCGTCATCAAGATCTTCAATGGGATCAATGTCATCAGCTGTATAAGAATGATTATGGTTATTTATTTTATTTTTTGAGTATGCAATATGGGTGGAGGGGGAGTAGTTATTGGAAGTGGTAGCTGTTACCGATCCATTAGCTGAAGGAGCAGGTATATCACTTGTTATTCGATGAGCGGCGCTCGAGCTATTAAAGAAAGCTCTATCATGAGCGCCCGAAGTATATCTCTGATAGACACTCATATTTTGGGGTTAAAAGAGTGTGAAATGGGTACTTTTTAGGTAGTTTTTCTTTGTAAAGTTTCAAAGGTTGTTGATCAATTAGAGTCTTGTCGAAAGGAATGAATTATAGAAAAAGAAAACAGAAGAGAACTGGAGACCAAAAAAAAGATAAAATGAATGGATAAACAAGTAAGAAATAGGAATGGATAGTAGCGAATGGCAGATTAGTTAAAACAGCAGTCTAATGAAACGAGTGACGAGAGTTAGTAGGGTGACGGCTGTTAAAAATTAATCGACGATTAACAAAAACACTTAGAATACGGCAAAAGAAGCGGTTGAAAGTGAAATGAAAAATAAAACAGGATCCAAATTTCAACACAGACTAAACCAGTAGACGATTATACTGACTTGGGATCCGGGGAAGAATATATATGAATAATTGGAAACCGATGTAAAGCAACAGTAGTATTGATAAACAAAACAAAAAACTAAAATAGCAAGAGGGTTAGATGGATGCTAAGAATGATATCCACGAGTTGAAAAACACAAACGAGTGTAGTCAAGAGAAGAGAAGAGAAGAGAAGAGAAGAGAAGAGAAGAATCAGAATCAGAACAAAAGACAATCGGGAAATGTAGTGACGGTGAAAGTAATCAATGCATTGATATCGAGTTGACGATAAAAGGGCCAAAGGTTCTGTTTTTGTTTTGGTTTTTGATCTTGAATCGATATTGGCGTTTGTCAATAGATTTTGAATCATAATGGGAAAGAAAAACAACTAAAAAAGAGAAGGGAAATTTTATCAATGGGAGGTCAAATTCAAAATTGTAAACAAATTTGAAGGATCAAATCGCTATCGAATTAATCAAAAATGTAAACAAAAACAAAAAAAAACATAAACAGAAAAAACAATTTAGACGAAAGGACATTTGAACATACATTTGAACATACATTTGAATATACATTTGAACATACATATGAACTGTTGCAAATAACGAATCAGTTCAACTAATAAGTAACTTAACTAGTAACTCAACTAATAAGAATTGGTTTTTGTAGTTCAATTTTCACTCAGTTGACATTTTTCAATTTTCAGTTGACATTTTTCAATTTTCAGTTGTGATTCACATTTACAAGACTACAACTTAGTAAACAATCATAACACATATATGAAGGTAGAAGCTAACATCCACGATGAACTATTATCGGTATAGACTCAATAGTTCAATCTCAAGGACATTGTACCGTTCCAATGAAAAGATAATAATAATAAGATAATAATAAGATAATATAAGACAACAAGATAATATAAGACAACAAGATAATATAAGACAACAAGATTAAGACAACAAGATACTAAGACACCTGGAGACACCACAATAACCTCTTGACTGTCTCTTGTCTGGTGTCTGTGTCTGATTTGAAAAATCAAATTGAAGTTTTTTGGTGTTTGTGATTTTTTGTTTGTTTAGTAAAGGGGATGTACGGATGTTTTCAGCTGAAGGTGACTGTTTTCGGATCTTTAGGCATACCATTCCTATCGATACCATTCTGATCAAGACGTTGTTGCAAGTAAGATAATCTAGCATCATCAAAGGTCAATCCTCGGTCTTGCATGATTTCTTTGATTTTCAGTTTGGCTTCTTCCAGTAATCCTTTACGAGAATCGTTACTATTAATGTTAGTCTCGATATTGAAATTATTACTCGATAATCCTTCTTCCAAATCATCTTCAAATCCAGTACTGGCGTCTCCCTCTAACCTATTATAACGTAATCTAGTTCTAGTACGATACCTATCGTGAGCTGCAGCAATCTTATGTCTGAAATGAAATAATAATAACAATCCAATTATTATTAATAAAAAAACCACATGGCGGGATTTGATTTTTTGGGCGGAAGCATAATAGTATTCGTAAGCGGTCTCTGATTCTCCATTGGATGTCAGGGTACTGACCTGTGCTTCTATCATGGCTGACATATTCAATCAAAGCAAATGTGGTGGTATGGGATTATAGTATGGGGTCCTGACCTGGTGTATTGAATTAACTTTTTAGTTAAATGTTTTTTTTTTCTTCCTCGTTTTCCCTCTTTTTTTAGAAACGTAACATAAAAACATGGGGTTCTTAGCTACAAATAAGTATACGAGTAAGTAAAAAAGTATATGAATAAGTATGAAATGGTATGAGTACACTACATTGTATTAGTATTATTAATTTAACTTTTTATAATAAATTGAAATAAAGAAATAAGAGTCTTATTATGAAAAAACAAGAATAAAGAAAATACATATGTAAAAAAAAATGTTGAAAGAAGAAACGCTATAACACTACTCGGCAGATATATCTTCATTTACGTCTTCATCTTTACTCAAATCCACATCAACATCCACATCAACATCAGGGGCAGTTTCAGGTTCGGCATCCACCTCAGCAATATCTATAGCGTCTTCAGGTTCAGTTTTATCCTGAACCTCATTATTAGTATTATTAGTATTGGTAACCCCTTCATCAGAAGCCTTCTTAGCATAACTGATCGAAATATCTCTACCACCATAGTTATAATTATCTAAATTTTTAATAGCTAAATCGGCTAATTCTTCTAATTCAAATTCAATAACAGCATTACCTGATGGTTTACCCAGTGGACTATATTGGATTTCAGCTTTAGTAACTCTACCAATGGTTTCAAATAAATCATATAAATCATCAACACTCGTAACAAATGGTAAATTAGAAGCATATATAGTAGCAGAAGTTTCTCCACCACCAGTAACTCCTTCAGTAAAGGGTGAATTCTTACTCGATGGCTTGGACAGTGGACGTGATTCACCATATCTTGATCCGTTACCAGCAGATTCTGATCCACCATAATGATCTCTGTCTCTACTAGTTGGAGTAGTATTATAAGTACGACCTGGACGGGTATCAAGTTTTCTACCTTCAATTTCAAACCCTTGGAAATCTTTAACTGCTCGTTCAGCTGCTTCTTCAGTTGAAAATACAACAGTACCAAATCCACGAGATTTCCCCCAATTATCAGTTCTGACATCGGCTCTTACAACCTCACCAGCCCGACGCATTAGATCTTTTAATGCTTGCCAATTTATTGAAAATGGTAAATTACCAACAAATATTTCGGTACCTGGTTTAGGTGTAGATTGTTGTTGTTGGTGAGATGTTTGACTATGTTGAGAAAATTTATCTCTTCCTGATGATGATGGTGCTCCTTGAGGAGTTCTTCTAGTATTACCTCTGGTAGGAGCATATGAAGAAGTTGAAGAAGATGACGATGAAGGAGAAATAAAATCTTTCTTTTTCTCACCTGGAGGTGGATAATCTTGTCTTACGAATATTTCACGACCTTCATATTCATGATGATCATATCTATCAATAGCTTCACGAACAGAATCTTTGTTATTAAATTCAACTGTTGCCATACCACGAGATTGTCCTCTGTTAGTAACAATATCGGCTCTTACTATTTTGAAATCACCTTTGAAAATTGCTTCAACATCCTTTGATGTACAAGTAAATGGAATATTCCCTATAAAGATTGAGTTATCATAATTTCTTTCTGTTTTACTACGATATTCTTCGGATGGATTAAAAGAAGAATTAGAACTAGAACTATAACGACTTGAAGGTCCACTACCATATCCTCCACCTCTTCTTGATCCATAATCACCTCTACCACCTCGAGATGAGGCACCTTTTCTGGAAAATCCAGATGTACTTCTTCTATCGTTACCATCGTATCTTCCTCGGGATGATGAATATCCGTAGTCTCTTCTAGAATATGCAGAATTGGTATCCTTTGATGCCGCAGCTGGTGGTGAACGAGATCTATCTCTTACGGGAGAACGAGAACGGTCCTATTAAAAAATTTATTTTGTATTAGCACAACATTCTTCTTGAAGTTGGTGAGAGCAAATAAAAGAAGAAGCAAGAAATATAGAAACTTTCACCTTCTTTCCAAAGAGAATAATATCTGCGATTGAAAAGCACCATCTCAAATCCTTACCACCGTTGGGATTGGAGTAAAACTGCCACCGAAGTACCAGAGACCATTACCACCCTTCAGTGAGAAAAACGAAAGAAAAAAAGGTTCAATAAGACAATGACTGTAACAATAACACAATATGTTCTCTCGAAAGACGATGAGAAGATTATTTCTTGATTCTATCTTTTCTTTGACTCCACCATAGTTATTTAATCGGGTTAACATACTCTTGAGTAATCATCTATATCCAAATCATCCATTATGCAAACTTTTTGAAATATTCTGTTCGTCAATTAAAGACTTTGACTAAATGAAAAAGAAAAAAAAAAAGTGAAAAAAAGGCAAAAAAGAGTCAGAAGTAAAAAAAGACGAATAGAAACTAAAGCAAACTGTCTTTTAGTAGGAAAATAATCGAGGATATTAATAAGTCGACTGAATTTAGTATTCCTGACGATATCTGATTTGATAGATAGATAAATTTGTATTCTGTTTGAAATTAATAAGAATATCAAATTACCAGTTGATGGTTTTTGTTCGGCGGTAGTTTTTCTTTTTTTTTTTTTTTTTTTTTTTCCTTTGTAATTTTAATTTTTGTTGAAAAAATGATTGGCCCACACACGACACACATATAAAGAGGTTTACAGCCTGAAAGATAGAATGATAATTTTACAGCTATTTATTATACAATGGTGATAATGTACATATGGAGATATACTGATGTACATGTAAAAATATACTAATGTACGGAGTAGGGTTATTTTTCAGGGAATGGAAGAACCAACCTTCTTTCGACTTCGGTTTCCTTGTTGACCTCCTCTTCCCCGTCAAATTTCAATCTAACCGAACGGTCTTTTCTTTCACCCACCACGATTGCAGGATAGAAAGTGGTGGTTTCAGGATAACGAGCAAGAACTTTTGTTCCGTAGGAGTAACTTGCGAGTTCAGGAAGTTCCTCGATTCTCGGTATTAATAATACTTCTTTATAATTAGCTCTAAAAGTTTGACCCGGATTATTGTTTTCATCGGGTTCAGGGTCTCTAATTTCAAATTTGACCCCATCTCCAATGACTCGCATGACTTCACATTGAATCCATTCTTCAAAGTGACGATTTTTCAATTTATAAGCAACCTCCGATCCAATATAAATTGGTTCCAGAGGGTTAAATTTCGAAGTATAAAATGATCTCCCCAGTTTCTTAGTACTCTTCAACTTATTATTGAGTTTACCACCTTGCTTACCACCCAGCTTACCGCCCTGTTTGCCGCCTGCTCCAGTTCCATTACCAATCATTCCAGATGATTTCGATGATGATCTAGTTGTGGAGGCCGTAACTCCCTTTTTACCCAGTCCCTTTCTTGTGTTTTGACTGGTTGGTTCATTGCGCCCTAAAGGTACTTCGTCATCATCATCGTCGTCGTCATCTTCGTCATCATCATCATCTTCTTCTTCCTCAATTTTGGTATCGGATTTCTTAGAAGTTTCCTTTGATCCAGAGTTAGCGTTTCTTTTTTCAATGAATGTTATTAAAGTTTGTAAGTTCTGCTGAGAAGTTCCCACGAGTCTTTTAGCAGTTTCAATATTCGACTTGTGATCTTGAATCTCTTCTTTTAATTGTTCCAATTCATCAGGAGATTTGTTATGTATATTTAAGCTGGGGTCTTGAAGTAACTTACCGTAAATATTATCGAAAGTCAACGACTCATTCGAATTGCAAATATCTTGAAACGATGTTACCACAATATCCCAGTATCCATCTATATTAGCAGGCAGCATTATTGTCGTTTTAAATTGATTATATCACCTATCACCTATGGTTATATCCAGGTGGTTTTCCAGCAAGACACTAAAAAACATTCGCCAAAGCAAAAAAAAGAAAAACAAAAAAAAAACAATCCAAACGGCGCTTTCCACACGACCCGCTGAATATCAATAAGTTAACTACCCTGGAAGTAATTCACTTTGAAGAGGTACTAATAAGATAGAATACCTATTGAAGTACTCCGTGATGACATGGGTAGAACCATTCATATGTGCTGCTTCATTTATACAGTTTTATATTTACGTTGATCAGTTTCGTTTCAATAAATATCAAAAATCAATATACGGGTTATCGTATAATTATATACTTTTTGCCTGGTTGCAATTAGTTTGTTCAAATTTAACTAATTTCCTATATAATTATAATGTGGAGGTGAAACAACAGTTTGGGAAGAGGTATCCTTACGGAGAATTGAGGGTATCGTCATTTATTTCAGTATTTGACTTTTTATCATTGATTCTTGTTACCGGTATACTAATTCAATTACAAATACCAAAATATAAAATGACTAGAAATATAAATCAAAGTATAAGTACGATCCCCAAGGTATTGGTATTTACAGCTATATTAATTGGAAGTTTGATTTTTTGGTGTGCCGTTCGTGGTGAAAAATATTCTTTAAAATTATTAGATTTGATTGATTTTGTTTGGTTTTTCGGTAAGGTTTGCAGTTGTATTAAACTAATACCTCAAGTATTTATGAATTGGTTTGATAGTTGTGTGGTTGGGACAATTAATGGGTTTTCAAAAAGGCAAAGTCTGGTACTTATACTTTTATTGATTGGGAAATCAATTTTAATGAATGGATGGGATATTAATTTTAGTTGGTATAATGAACCAGTAAATTATGAAACATGGGTTAGCATATTAATAAATTTAATTGTTATTACTATTATAGTTTGGCAACAAAAAATCTACAAAGGTAATCGACCTTCATTATTATTAAAACATAGATTACGACAGGACGAAGAGATTGTTTGAAAAGAAAATATTTATTGATGCATACATATGAGAATAATAATAAGAATAAGAATAATAATAGGTAATAATAGTAATAATAATAATAATAATAATAATAATAATAAAAGTAATAATATAGTGATAGTAATGATTTAAAAATAACAGTAGTAATCATATATATGATGTGATACTAATGATATTAAATGAAAGTTCAGAATTGAAAATACAGAAACGTAAGAAGAATTGAATTATAATTTACCACCAAAAAGTTTGAGAGCGACATGAACAACATAACTAATTCTTCTATCTTCATCAACTTCCAAAGTATCATTAGGTGAAGGTTGATCATCTCTAGTTTCACCCGAGTTACCACCTTTACTAATAAGAGCAGCAGTAGTAGTAACGGCTGGAGATTTTACTTTTGGTTCAAAATCAGATAATTTCAATGGATGAACGAATTTCATTAAATTATCAATTTCAGATTTCATTTGTTTTTTCAAATGGGGGTCTTTTGTAATTATAATTGCATTACTTTCCAAATCTAATGAATAAGCACGTTTGGTATAATTTGATGATCCAATAACAGTTATTGAAGGTTCAATTTCATCAGGTACTGAAACCCATAAACCTTTTGCATGATAAGACCAACCACCAATAGTATTAACGATACCATTTTTCCATTCATATAAAGAAATCAAATTTTCTTTACCCTTACGTTGAATTTCTTCCAAAAATTTTTTAGCAATCAAGAGATAAGCTTCAGGAATATAGTAGGAAACACCAGGAGATTTATAAAATGAATTAGCTTGAGCACTTGCAGTTATAACTGTACCTTCAGCATGACCATTAATTAATTTATCTTGAATTTGAGGTAACATATTAAAATAACCCGCGGTAAACCACCATTTAATTTTGGGAGAATCCAAATAAGATAATATTCGAAGAACTGCTGGTTTTTCAGTAGATAAATCATTATCTGGTTGCATTAGAGGAGTAAATTGAGATATAGGATAAACAATTGTATCGAATTCATTAGTATCATCGAATTGTTCAAAAGATCCAAGTTCATGTTGTTTAACCAAAGGTTCTAAAAGGAAAGAAGAATCACTAATAAAACGTTGTAAATTAAGATCTGGTTCACAAGATTTATTTGAAGTTGGCCAAGATAATCTAAAACCTGATTTTGATTTTGAAGAAGTTAATAATTGATAAGATAATGAAGAAACTGCATCATGAATTTTAAAATAATAATTAGTTAATTTTAAATTTTTAAAAAGGTAATAACGATCTTGACGATCGGTAAAATAATCTTCTGATAAATTAGCACCACTTAATAAAATTTCATCATCAAAACCATAAAGTTTCATATGTTGTAAACCCCAAGATTCATTAACACGTTTTGGAGTCCAATTTTTTTTGAAACCACTTAAATGAGGGGTATGATACATTCTAATATCAATACGATGTTTACCAAATTTTTCTACCAAGGGTACTAATAAACTAGCCAGACAAGTATTTGGAGCTTCACGAGTACCTCTTAAAGCATCGGTTAAGATATAAACTTTTAAATCTTTTTTCAAAGTAAGAGCTTGATCCAAACATTCCACCAATTCATGTTGAGCTTTACCGATATATAAAGAACTTAAAAAGATTCTATTATTTGCAGTTGAAATTTTTAATTTCAAGGTATTATAAAAATCAGAAGGACTATTCAAGATAGATATATCACCTTTATTTAACACAAAACGAGGAGCAATTGAATCCAATTGTTGAAAGATGGTTTGTAAACGAGGATGGAAAGTAGTTGTTACATCTGGTGATAGGTTTGGATTATTAGTAGAATAAGATCTAGTTGAATTAACGTTTAAATTTAAATTTTGAATCGATTGCAGTCGAGAAAACACATAGTTATAAACGGACAGCAACATTTTTCTCGAAGAGGTAGACGGGTAAAGTCGATTTGCCGTCAGCTGAAGCATATATACTAGCAAGAGCAGAATAAGAATTAGGACAAACACGGCAGCTGTGTAATTAGGAGGACAAGGAATGGAAGGAATCAATTTCAACTAAGGAATTAAACCAGCACAAAAAAAAAAAAAGTATATTACCAACTCAAGTTTTAAGAATGTAGTGGGTTAGAACCTATTTTTTTTTTTGTTTAATGGTGATCGTTGATATTTTTAATGATATCAGTAAATCAAAGGCTGAACCAAATTAAGAATCGAGATAAGAGATTGAGTAAACACAGGAAGTCAACGAAGAAACGAACAAACGAAAGCGGCTCAAAAAAAAAAATAATCACACACGCACACAGTTCACCTATTGCAAAGAACAAGAGAAGTTGGGGGTTCAGTGAGGTATGAAAGGAAGAGGAGGAAGAGGAGGAAGAGTTGATGACTTGATCATGAACTTCACGTATTCTCACTTTTTGGAGCGGAAAAAGAAAAGGAGAAAAAAAAAGAAAAGGCCAAAAGAGAAAAAAAAAGCCAAAAAAGCCAAAAAAGCCAAAAAAGCCAAAAAACAAAAAAAAACAAAAAAAAACAGAAAAAAACAAAAACAAAGTCAAAAAAAAGTCAAAAAACGAAAAAAAAAAAATCAAAAAATCAAACAAAAATCAAAAAAAACAAACAAAAACCAAAAATCAAAAAAAAAAAGAGACAAACAAGTCAAAAAGATTACAAAAACAATTTGATTGTTGGTGTAAAAATCATTTTTACAAAGGCAAAAGGTGAAGATAACCAAACAATAAAAATGTTATCAACAGCAATTTTGGGTAACTGAAACGAGATGAACAAAATAGCAAATATATACATAGACATCTAATACCAGTACATCTAGACATCTACATCTAGAGTACTACTAGTACTAGTACATCTAGTACTACTAGTACTAGTACATCTAGTAAACCATCGTGTGAGGATCAATGGTCCCCCAAACGGTTTTTCTTTTGCCTAATTTGCTTTTTGCACCAATAAGGAAATTTTTACTACTAACATAAATTATATTAATATAATATTATATTAATATTACTAAGATTATTAAGATGTATTATTAAGATCTATATGAATGTATGTGGGAGAGAGCTATCTCTTCTTACCACTGGCTGCTTGGATTAGGAGAACATCACCATCTTCAACTTGATGATTCTTACCGTATCGATATTGTTTACCTTTACTCTTCAAGCTACTCTCGTTGAGAGGAGCTGATTCTTGTAGTAAATCCTGATACTTGTACACTTGAGCACTAATGAATGTATTTTTTAAATCGGTATGAATGACTCCAGCAGCATCGGGAGCTAAACTACCTTCTCGTATAGTCCATTGATGAGCTTCTTGTGGTCCACAGGTATAAAATGATATAAGTCTCAATGCCTGTCTCATTGTATCAACTATCAAACCATTAGCACTGTCTTTATTTTCGTTTTCGTTAGCCAACTTACTTTCGTAGTTAGCCAGGAACATTAAGAGTTTATCTTGAGGACAGTTCTCATTGATCCATTCTTGTACTGAATCAATAAACTCATTTGTACCACTCAAATAATCATCTTCACTAACATTTAATAAGTAAACAGTTGGTTTGGCCGTTATTAAATTAAAACTATTAATCAACTCAACTTCTTCAATACTCCATTCTCCAACACTAACTTTCTTTCCCTCGTACAATAAATCCTGTAATTTATTCAAAGTCAGTTTTTCAAATTCAACCTGTTTTAAATCTAATCCGGGCTTTTTAACTAGTTTAGAAAATTTTTCAATCCCACTCTCAATAAATTCTAAATCTTTTAGTATTAATTCATCATTTACAATCTCCAAATCTCTAATGGGATTAATTTCTCCTTCTTCAATATGAATGATCTCTTCATCTTTAAATCCTCTCACCACATGAAATATCCCATCAACCATTCGAATATCAGCTAAAAACTTATTTCCTAATCCTGCTCCACTAGAAGCATTTCGAGTCAATCCAGCAATATCGTATATCGTTAAACTACTGGGTACTTTTTTAATCAGTCCATATAATTCAGACAATTTCTCTAATTCAGGTGGTTGTAATACTACCAATGATTTACTTGGATCAATGGTAGCAAATGGATAATTGGCCGCTATTCCTAAACTGGTCTTGGTAATACTTTGAAAAAATGTACTCTTACCAACATTGGCCAATCCAACTACTCCCAGGGATAAATTATTACTAGGACGTCCTAATATTGGTTTGGCTGGTGACTTGACCGCCAGCGGTTTTGCTAGAAGTCGACAACTCCTACTGAGGTTTCGGGCTGTTCTAATCATTGGCCCCTACAGCTTCTTCTTGTACAAATTTTTCACTCTTCGTTTTTTTGTCTTCTGTTTTTGTTGAGTACACACAAACTCCATATACACCATATACTACACCATATACTACACCATATATATATACATATATACATATATATATATATATCATATACCTTATGTGGTCTTACAGATATCTTACTATATGTTGTGTATTATATTATTCATTATATATTATATCTTAATATATTCATGTATCTTTCATATATCTTATTCAATATCTTTCATATATCTTATTCAATATCTTTCATATATCTTATTCAATATCTTATTCGTGTGTCAAATATTTAGTAGACTATTTTTAGGAATGGTTCGCCAATTGGTTTGGCACTGTTGGTAAGAGTATCTAAAGAGTACTGATCTTCCAACCCGTCTCTGATTTCGCTGGAACAAATCATCGTTGTCCAATTTAAATGCCTAAACAAGCTGAAAACTTTCCCAATCTTCTTACTGATCATGACTTATACTGCTTCCTGAATCACTGGTTATACTCATGTATCATTATACCCTGTGTGATTACTCATTTTTGTATACTTTATCATATTTTGTTTGTGGTTGCAAAATGAACCATTTCTGTTTCGACTGTTCT
>JAJMOB010000015.1:261805-283096 GCA_030444945.1 Hyphopichia fennica
GGGGCTCAATAAGATTCATGGGCTAAAAACGTCGGGGGATATTTAATTTGTTAGCTTAACCGAGATGAACCCCAACAAAAAGATTCGATATACTGAAACAATCGCTGTTTTTCTAATTTTTTCACATTTTTCAAATTTATTTCTTACAAGTAAAGTAAAGTACTACAAAATTACAGTAAACTAAAGTAGAGTAAAGTCAAGCATTAATACACAAGAATTAAAATGATTAGAGGGGAAATTACATACCGAACTGAAGGACAACATTAACATAAACAAAAATTAAGAGACATTCATTGATTTAAGAATGGATTATTCATGACTAGGTTATCAACGTGAGAATTTTCCATTATATTTAAATCTCCCACGTCAAAACCTTTTAATTTAAAAGCATCTGAAGGTAATGAAGATCCATTATTAGATTGATTTGAATGATTAAAAATCAAATCTTCATCTTGGAAAACTGATTCATGATTATGATTATGAAGTAATGAATCATGATTATTATTATTACTTAATGAATCATGTTCAAAAGATTGAGATTTTAATAATGGAGGTTGATTAAATAAATTTATTGAATTTTCTTGTTGAGAATATGATCTTAATGGTAATTGAGGATTTGATTGTAATTGTTGATTATATTGATTACCGATAAAATCAGTTTGATCAGATGAATGAGTATTACTATTATTACTATTATTATTACTACTGAATACCAGGGAATTAATTGGAGGAGGATGAGAATGAGAATGAGATAATGAATGAGATCTTGAATGAGAAGCCGATGAACTTCTTTGAGGTTTATGAACATGACCATTATTTTTCAATTTTTGATGAGATGGTGATAATGGACGTTGAATTAATGAACCCGATCTTTTCAAAGATCCCGAATTAGAATTTATAGGAGTTAAGGTATTTGGAGAATCAAGATCATTATTTTCAAATTTATTTGTTAATGAAGTAACCGAACCATTTTTATTTGAATAATCAGGAGGAGAATCAAAAGAAATTGAATTTGATAAAAATAAACTATTAGCCTTTTTGGGGAATCCACCAATTGAATTTGAAGGATGCATTGAATTATTATCACTTTCTAAATCAGATAAATTAAGATCGGTATTAGTATTATGATTATCAAAATGTAATGAATCATTATTAATTGAATTAGCTGAAGTAGGAGGACTGAAAACGTCTATATATTCATTTTTAACTTGAATTTCATCATCATCATCATCATGTTGACCACCATCTTTTAATTGTTGTTTATGATCAGCAAATTGTTTACTAGCAATTTCGGTACCATTTTTATCACCAATAGACAAATTGGCAGCAATTAATGCTCCTCTTTCCCATTCAACCGGTAAGTTACGTAATAAACCTTGTTGATTTATAAGATACAGAACAATTTCATTAATTGGTACCAGATCTTGATTATTATTATTATTGGTTGGTGATAATGAATTATCTGAATCACTCGAGGGGCTAAAACTTGATTGTAAATTTGTACAATGTTCTTCTAATAATGAATTTATAAATGGTAAATGATCTCTCAGTAATAATATTAATTTTTCTAATGATTTTGTTAATAAATCTAATCTAGTTTCTAATAATTCAACGTATCCAACTGGGTGAGGTTTTTCTTTAGTTTTACGTTTTTCAGTAAATACACATATTTTATTATCTGAAAGACATCTTGAACATGGTTTATGACCATTACACTTAGTTTTTTTAATACGACATGAATCACAAGCTTTACCAACTCTCTTCTTCTTGGTATGATGAGAATGGGAATTAGGATAATCTTCCAATGAATTCATATTCAAAATTGAAAAAACGTATTGACATCAACAATATATTATATTATGTTGTATTATAATTATGGATTATATGGATTATTATAGTTTATTATAGTTTATATGAATTATGGATTATTATAGTTTATTATAGTTTATATGGATTATGGATTACTATAGTTTATTATAGTTTATTATAGTTTATTAGAGTTTTATATGTAGTGCACTGAATGAGGATTACAAATCAAAATTAAATAAAGAATGTTTTTAAATAAAGAACTAAAAACAAAATAATTAAAATTTCAAGAGAAACTTATATATATATATATATATATATTTATAAGGTACGGCTAGCTAATAATTTCTTTTTTTCAAGTTGTTATGGGGATTTTCTCTAATATTCTTTATACTATTTGCGTTATTTTTAATTTCTTTAACTATAGTAAAATTTTACTTTTTGTTAGCGTTTGCAGCTTTTTCTAAGAAAAAACTCAAACCCCCAAAAACAAAAAAAAAAGGAAAGAAAAAAAGAAGCTCTGCGCTTTTTGTTTCGGCCGCGCGTTTATAGCCGATTTTGTTCCGTTACCCGAGCGAGGTCGTCGGATGTAAGCCCTAGGTTAGACTGTTGCCGCCAAAGCCTTTGGCCACATAAAACCAGTGATCTCCGATTCTATCGGGTAACCGAGTCACTGCTAGTACTAGTGTACTAGTACTAGTACTACTGCTACTACTGCTCCTAGTAGTACTAGTAGTAGTAGTATCAATATCAGTATCAGTATCAGTATCAATACCAGTATCAGTACAAGTACTGGTACTAGTACTGACACTAGAGTGGCCGAAGATTCAGTGGCCGACCGGTTAAAAACCTGAAAGTCGTAAAAGTGAAAAGGGAAAGTACATCCTCTAGCCGATCGTTTAGTAAAATAACTGCCCCTCTTCATGTTCAGTTACGTCTTTGGTGTTGTATTCTGCCTCTTCTGCTCGTTACTTGTCTACTTGCTTGTCTACTTGCTTGTCTACTTGCTTGTCTACTTGCTTGTCTACTTGCTTGTCTACTTGCTTGTCTACTTGCTTCTGCTTTTAGGCTTTGAATTTTTTCTACTTTTCAAGTGTCATTTTAAAGGGTCCCCCGACTGACAGGTTTCAATGTTTATTTATATTTTTATACGTTCGTTTCGGTGAATTTAGTTTCTGGTTGCGGTTCTGGTTCTGCTTCTGGTTCTAATCATGATCCTAATTCTATATTAGGTCATGAGAATCGTTATGCTGGTCTCGAAACCTGGAAAAATAAGAGCTAAGAAATTGCTGTTAAACTTTTAGTGCCAGTCCATTAATCATCTTTACTAATTAAATCCGGAATCGTATGCTTGTAGTAAACAATTAGCCTACTGAATTATTATTATGTAGCGATTAGGTAAACTATGTAAACGATTATGTAATATAATGATTATGTAATCAAAGTGTCTGATTACATAATCGCCCTTTGGTTCCAGATACGGGCCAGATTACGTAACAAACATCAATTGCTATTGCTAGAGTAAGACCTGCAAAACATAAATCAACTACATAAATACTACTTTTCAAACAATTTAATTCTTTTCATACAACTTTTCACAACTTCATACAACTTCATACAATAATATGTCTGCTAGAAGATTAATCAAATTAAATAATGGTAGTACCATACCAGCACTTGGTTTAGGTACTTATGATATTCCCAATTCAACTACTGCCAATATAGTTTATGAAGCAGGTAAAGTTGGATATCGTCATTTTGATACTGCTGTATTATATGGTAATGAAAAGGAAGTTGGAGATGGAATATTTAAATTAATTAAAGAAGGAATTGTTAATAGAGATGAAGTATTTTATACTACTAAATTATGGAATAGTCAATTAGGTTATACTAATGCTAAAAAAGCTATTAAAGATGTTTTTAATAAAGTATCACAATTAGAATATATTGATTTAATATTAATTCATTCACCATTACCAGGATCAATTAAAAGATTAGAAACTTGGAAAGCATTACAAGAAGCCGTTGATGAAGGATTGGTTAAAAATATTGGAGTATCAAATTATGGTATTAAACATATTGATGAATTATTAAATTGGTCAGAATTAAAGTATAAACCAGTTATAAATCAAATTGAAATTAGTCCTTGGTGTATGAGACAAGAATTGGCTGATTATTGTAAATCAAATGATATTGCCGTAGAAGCATTTTCTCCTTTAACTCATGGTTATAGATTAAGATCACCCCCTCCAGAGTTAAGTACCATTGCTGATAAGTATCATGTTAACGTGGGTCAATTACTTATCAAATGGTCTTTGAGTAAAGGTTATATCCCATTACCCAAAACTCAACAAGTACAAAGATTGAAGAGTAATATAGATATTGATCATTTCGAATTAACTAGTGAAGAAATTGAAAGTATTGGTCACCCAGAGGTTCACGATCCAACCGACTGGGAATGCACTGATGCTCCATAAACATAATCTATACTCTTTGAATACTGAATACTCTTTGAATAGACTATTGAATACTATTAAATATACTTATACTTATACTTATTATTTGTAGTACAAAACCAATGAAAAAAACACTGTTACGGGCAGACGGAACCAACTGCTGATGGTCTCTTAACATGAGTTAACGTTAACGAATTGACATCAAACATCAATTGATATCCAATTGATATCCAATTGATATTCAATTGATCAATTGATCAATTGATCAAGTGACTCCCACATCAAGGCACTAACTGAATTGCATCAAGTGTAAATAAGTATAATGCGAATTTAGCAACGCTCGGAGTACTCGAGTTGACCGAGTAGACTAAAATCCCGGCGAATATCGTTATAGGGTGTTTAGTACTATTCAATTCCGATTTAGTAGTTATAAAAGCATGAAATGATCATAAGATTCAACTCCAGTTGCAAAGGTGGTTAGAGTGATTCAGGGTAACACCCAGGTACCTTTGTGTATGGACTGCGTCACATGATTTTTCAATTCCCACTCCCACTCCCACTCCCACTCCCACTTCCACTTCCACTTTCAATTCCAACTCCCACTTGTCAATTGCAATTCTAATTGCAATTCCCACTTTTCAATTCCACTTCCACTTCAACTTCCACTTCATCTTAGTACATTGTTAGTCAGCTGATCTGATCACCTATCAACTATAAATCGTCGGCCTCGGAGTTTTGTGATGCGAGTATTTGAGTTAATTTTGTTGGTGCGTGGGTGAGTCAGTTAACTGCACAATGACCCCCCTCTGTATGGAGTTCTTCGCCCCGGCGGATGGCAATTACGTACAAATTTCCATTCTTCCCACTACTTTTTTTTTTTTTTTTCTCTGAATTCTAATATATATATTGCTGAATCCCACTTGCTTTTTCAAATTTGTAATTGGCCTTTTTTTTTCTTTTCCATATTAATTTAATTTAAATACATATATAAATTATATACAAACACACTCATAATGGCTATTTCTATTGGTATTAACGGTTTCGGTCGTATTGGTCGTTTAGTTTTAAGAATTGCTTTATCTAGACCAGATATTAAGGTTGTTGCCATCAATGATCCTTTCATTGCTCCAGAATATGCTGCCTACATGTTCAAATATGATTCTACTCACGGTAGATACACTGGTGAAGTTAAATCCGAAGGTGACAGTTTAGTCATTGATGGTACCACCATCAAAGTTTTTGGTGAAAAAGATCCAGCCGCTATTCCATGGGGTAAATCTAACGTTGATTACGTTATTGACTCTACTGGTGTTTTCACCACCAAAGAAGGTGCTCACAAACATATTGAAGGTGGTGCCAAAAAAGTTATTATTACTGCTCCATCTGCTGATGCTCCAATGTTTGTTGTTGGTGTTAATGAAGATAAATATACTTCAGACTTGGATATTGTTTCCAATGCTTCTTGTACCACCAATTGTTTAGCTCCTTTGGCTAAAGTTATCAATGATAAATTTGGTATCGAAGAAGGTTTAATGACCACTGTTCATTCCATCACTGCTACCCAAAAAACCGTTGATGGTCCATCCCACAAGGATTGGAGAGGTGGTAGAACTGCTTCTGGTAACATTATTCCATCTTCTACTGGTGCTGCTAAAGCCGTTGGTAAAGTTATTCCAGAATTAAATGGTAAATTGACTGGTATGTCTTTGAGAGTTCCAACCGTTGATGTTTCCGTTGTTGATTTAACCGTTAGATTAAAGAAATCTGCTACCTACGAAGAAATTTCTGAAGCCATTAAAGCTGCTTCTCAAGGTGAATTAAAGGGTGTTTTGGGTTACACCGAAGATGCTGTTGTCTCTACCGATTTCTTGGGTTCTTCTTACTCTTCCATCTTTGATCAAAAGGCTGGTATCTTATTATCTCCAACCTTTGTTAAATTGATCTCTTGGTACGATAATGAATTTGGTTACTCTACCAGAGTTGTCGATTTATTAGAACACGTTGCTAAAACTAACTAAATTAATAGTAAGTTGTGATTATTAGCTCCAAATTCTTATTTACACAATTTTTAACGATAATATAGTTTTTTTGAAAATTTATTAAGCTTTTCTTTTACCCCTTGTTATTTGTAGTTTTCTTTCCTTCTGTAGTTTCTCGCCTCGTGCTTGAGCACACCTAAAAATGGACAATCACTTTTGCTGATCTGTTGACTTTCAATATAATTGAATCATTTTCTGTCTTTTCATTGGTTACAATAACTACACCAGTGGAATTGAACACCAATTGAACGTGAATTACTTATTCAGTGGAATTCGGTTAAACTTTGATAAAATTTCATTTTTTTCTCCTCTTTGCCCGGTGGTTTTCGCTTTTTTTTTTTTTAACCTGTTCTGCTTTTTTTGGGTGTATGGGTGTTTTGTATTTGAAAATATAATATAACATAAACAACAACAACATAAACCATAACATAACAACATAAACATAATAATACAACAAATGAACAATCAGCTACTAGTGAACCATACGTTCAAGATATACAAGTCGAACGAAGTGCCCGATACAAAATTCCCGGCACAAGCACTAAGAAAATTACTAAATCAACAGAGTCTTTTCTTATTTGATCGGTACAATAGCACCAATAATGATTTGATATCAAAATATACCAATCACGAGGACTTACTTCGACTTATGAAAATATCAAATCGCCATGTTAAAGTCCAGGATTACTCAATCAATATAATATCAATCAAATCAACACCAATAATACCAAATCAAATCATTATATTTATACTGAAACCGCAAAAATCAAAACCATTTAATACAATTGTATTGATCAAATCAACTATACCGACATTCCTTATCCAATGTCTAGAGTCGAGTCTATCAAGAGTCTCGATACCTTTGGTCATTAAAGATCTTCAATTGAATAACCATTCGATTGAAAAGATTATTAACGAATTCACTAGTCAGTTGCAAAATAAACATCAGTATAATGATTCAAAAATCATTGGTAATCTTTTTGGTAATGTGGAATTAACTTATTCAATCCCGTTGAAAAATGAATTGCTTAAATACATTACCATAAGTATACCACAATCTAATATTAATAACTTGATAAATAGTAACGAAGATCTGATAAAGTTAATCAACAAAGTTGATCAGTTCATTTATAATTCTTCAAAGTTAAAATTGAATAATCTACATTTATATAAATTCAAATCTCTGTTGATTGACCTATCTCAAGAAGGGAAGTTCAGAATTCACAATGATAACTTGAAATTGTTCCAAGATGCTGGCTTGTTCATATCAAGTGAAGATCTGGACCTGGACTCTAACCAGGACGATACTGACAAGTTTATATGGTTTGTACTTAGTTCTGTCTATAATTGTATATAATACACCCGTGCACCCCTAAGAAAAAGCGTGTAAGAAAAATTAAAAACAAATTACGTGTTTTGATTGTCCGATCTTCTCAGTTTTTTCTTCCAACACAATAAACAACACCCTTAAAAAAATCATGAAAATTTATCTCTTTGCAAAAAAAAAAAAAACACTTTCTACTTATACAGACCAATCCCTACCCCAACCAATCCCCTGACTGTCCTCCTTTCATCTACTTTCAAGTCATAACCATCGTACCACGGGTATTTCTTTCTTTCTTTTTTTTCTGGTTTCTTTTCCTATTTTACGAGCATTGATCTTACGTATACGTATCTTCTTTACTTCTTAGTTTGTTCGTTGATTCCACAAGAATAAAAACAAAAAATAAAACATGTCTGCTGCTGCTACGGGAGCTAGTGATCATAAAAGTGATACTGTTCGTCACAGAGGAGCTGCTCCATCTGTTGAAGATACCACTGTTGATCTTCTTAATGAAGAAGAGGAAGATGATAAATCTGATTCAAAAAGAACTCAATACGATGAAACCAAAGAGTTTATTGATTCCTTAGTTACTTTGGAATCTTGGTTGGCACCCCTTATCTTTACTGCATTGTCCTTTGCCGTAAGATTATATAGAATTGGTGCCAATAACGCCGTTGTTTGGGATGAAGCCCATTTTGGAAAATTTGGTTCTTACTACTTAAGACACGAATTTTATCATGATGTTCACCCTCCTTTAGGAAAAATGTTAGTTGGTTTATCTGGTTATTTAGCTGGCTATAATGGTTCTTGGGATTTCCCATCTGGTGAAGCTTATCCAGATTATATTGATTATACCAAAATGAGAATTTTTAATGCTACTTTTAGTGCTTTATGTGTTCCATTGGCTTATTTTACTGCTAAAGAAATTGGTTTAAGTATCGCATCGGCTTGGTTATTTACTTTAATGGTTTGTTTTGAATCTTCTTATGTTACTTTGAGTAAATTTATCTTATTAGATTCAATGTTATTATTCTTTACCGTTGCTACTGTTTTCTGTTTTACAAGATTTAATAATTTTAATACCGAACCGGGTGCTAGTTTTTCAAGAAAATGGTGGAAATGGTTATTATTAACCGGTTTAACCATTGGTTGTACCTGTTCTGTTAAAATGGTTGGTTTATTCGTTACTACTTTGGTTGGTATTTATACCATTGTTGATTTATGGAATAAATTCGGTGATAAATCTATCACGTGGACCGTTTATACTTATCATTGGTTAGCTAGAATTGTTGGTTTAATAATTGTTCCAATCACTATCTTCCTTATTGCTTTTAAAGTTCACTTTGACTTGTTATATAAATCAGGTCCTGGTGATGCAAATATGTCATCATTATTTCAAGCTAACTTGGTTGGTTCTGATGTCGTCGGTGGTGCTAGAGAAGTTTCTATTGGTCACTCTGCTATGACTTTGAAAAATCAAGGTTTAACAGGTGGTTTATTACACTCCCATATTCAAACATTCCCAGAAGGTTCTAAACAGCAACAAGTTACTACTTACTCTCATAAAGATTCCAATAACAATTGGGTCATACAAAGACCAAGAGGTGATCCAATCTATGATACTGAAACTAATACCGATATTGAATACGTCATTGATGGTATGACTGTTAGACTTGTTCATCCATTAACCGGTCGTAACTTACATACTCATGAAATTCCAGCTCCATTATCTAAATCTGAATATGAAGTTGCCTGTTATGGTAATATGACTATTGGTGATTACAAGGATAACTGGATCGTTGAAATCATGGAACAATCTGGTGATGAAGATAAAATAAGATTACATCCTTTAACTTCTTCTTTCAGATTACGTAGTCAAGTCTTGGGTTGTTATTTGGGTGTTAGTGGTAATTCTTTACCAGCCTGGGGTTTCAGACAAGGTGAAGTGGCCTGTTTCAAGGATCCATTCAGAAAAGATAAAAGAACTTGGTGGAATATCGAAAATAATGAAAACAATCTTTTACCTCAAACTCCACCTGATTTCAAATTACCTAAAACTAGATTCTTAAGAGATTTTATCCAATTGAATTTAGCTATGATGGCTACTAATAATGCTTTGGTTCCTGATTATGATAAACAAGATGATTTGGCCTCATCTTTCTGGCAGTGGCCAACCTTGAATACTGGTATCAGAATGTGTTCTTGGGCTAGTGACCGTGTTAAATTTTATATGATTGGTTCACCTGGTACTACTTGGACCTCATCTGTTGGTATTGTTGTATTCGCAGCATTAACCTTGTTTTTCTTGGTTAGATGGCAAAGACAAATTGTTGATTTCCCATCATCAAATCCTCAAAAGTTAAAATCTTTCCTCATGGGTGGTATTTATCCAATGTTCGGTTGGGGTTTACATTTCATGCCTTTTGTTATTATGGGTAGAGTTACTTATGTTCATCATTATGTCCCTGCCTTATATTTTGCCATGCTTATCTTTACCTATGAAGTTGAATTATTTTCTACTCCTTTGAAACATGCTAGATCTCCAACTAAGAAGATATTATATGCATTTGTTTACGTCGCCGTATACGCCATTGTTGTTGGTTCTTTCTGGTATTTGAGACACATATCCTTCGGTATGGAAGGTCCTAAAGAAAATTGGGCCCATTTGGATTTGTTAAGTACCTGGAGAATTTCTAACGACAATTATAAGTAAACGAAAAACATTTACAAAACTTAATTCTTTTTTTTTTTATCAAGAACATTCAACTGATCTAAGCTTTACAATTGAGTGATAAAATTTGTTACTTCGATCCATATAACTGTACTTAATACTAATCATAAATTTATAAAAAAGAATAACCAAAAAAAAAATGAAAAAAAAAAAAACCATTGCAAAAATCGATAGTCAATAACCACGATTTCAAAAAGGATGAAGAAATCGAAGCAATAACTTAGCCAATTGAGGTTATATTGCTAGTCATATTTATATAATTTGTGCCATTTTTTTGCCCTTCTATTTCTTTTATTTCCAGAACTCTTTTCATGAAGTTCTTTTTCATGTGTGTTGTCTAAATCTGTCTTATATACCTTTCATATAGTTAATATCATTTACCTTTCTTTATATATCTTTTTAAACCCGTACCTCTTATATGTGCACGTGATGTGAATTGTGCGCGGGCACTACCTCCCTTTTCTTTTTCGATCGCTAATTATTAATCCAGTAGGAATCATGCAAAATATAAGCTAAGTGAATATATAAACTATAAGCTTTTCCTTCTTTCTAGTTACTACTTTTTCTTTTACTTTTCTCGAGATAGAATTAAGTATCCAAATAATATCATTTACACAAGCAGTATGCTAACAAGAATAGTATTGAGAAGAAATGCATTAAGTACGATCAAACGCATAAGCAAGCTTGAATTACGTTCACCCGGAATAGCACCAATCACATCTTTTTCAACGTTATCAAGATTCTACCAAGCTGGAAGTTCAGCTGCATCGACTTCTAAACCTGAAAGAACGCTCAAAGCATCGTCATTTGCGCAACCAAAGGCCCCTGAGCCAACTCAACAACCAAAAAAACAACAACTGCCAGAAGTTCCACAAGAGGATATTGATGATTTCGAAATAACAAAATTGACTCATGGTGAAACTGATCTTAGAATTGCTATAACCAAAAGAGCTAGTGATAAATTAAGCTCCATTGCTAAGGGAGATAATAATCCAGATACTGCATTAAGAATAAGAGTTGAAAGTGGTGGATGCCATGGGTTTCAATATAATCTTGACTTGACTGATGTTTCAAAAGAATTAAAAGAAGATCCAGATTTACTAGTCTTCGCTAGACAAGATGATCAAGGTGCAAGAGTCATATTCGATGATTCCTCATTGGAAATATTGCAAGACTCAAAAGTTGATTATACTAAAGAGTTAATCGGATCATCTTTCAAGGTTGCTGATTCCCCTTATACTTCGACTGAATGCGGTTGTGGTGCTTCATTTGATTTTGACTTTGATAAATTACAAAAAAAATTAGATGAACAAGGTAAATCCAGTTAAGCATCATACCCTCTTTTTTTAAATAATCAACTTACGAATTTCCATTTCATGACTAATGTTCAAATTGCATATCATTAATTTATTCACAATCCCTATCCATGTAACTTTATTTTTTTTTTTCGTCTTTTCTAAATCATTTTGTTCACTATATGAACACAATTAACTTTTAAATATATGATTTATAGATTAATAATCAAACTGTAGCTCAATCCTGTTGCGAATATCAAAGATGACCTACTCCTGATTAAGCATACAGAATTTGGAATAGTAAGACTAGAAAAGTGAACAATTCTATTGTTATTCAATACGAATTCTAATGCGGACAACAAATGTTTTCTTTTTTTGTATCAAGTATGATTTGTATATTTATGTGCTTATTCGACTAGAGCACCTAATAAAAAAGAGAAAGAATGAAAACTATACAAAATTGAAAGGAACAAAAAAATGGAAACGAAACAGATGATAAAAAGATAAAATTAAAAAAGTAAAATAAAAGACAAAAAGGGAATTCATTATTTTTGATAAACATCACTTTGGAATAATATTAAATTCCTAATTATTAGTAATTTCATTAATGCTTTGAATACTCTTGCTGGCATAGAATCTCACATCAACATCAGAATCATTTGATAAAGTGTTTAAATGAGATAAAATATCAACATTAACTAATTTTGAGTAATTCTCACTTGGGGTTTTAGCTAAAGCTTCAACAATAGTGAGATAAGATTTAGCAACATTGAATCTGATATTGGGGACTGGATCATCGATCAAATCATTAATGAAAGGAATGATTTTTTGAACAATTATAGTGTTATTAATAGCTGGTATTAATTTGGTAATAGCGAATAAACAAGTTATTCTAATTATGAAATTAGAAAATTCAATTCTATTTTCATTGTCATCGTCATCAATTTTATCATCATTAGAACTATTCTTAACGTTCAACAAACGTGAGATGATTTCATTATCAGCCCATTCTGATCCAAAGATAGTGGTTAATTCTTTCAAATTATTAACAGCAGCATCTCTAATAGCAAAGACAGGATCCCATAACCATGACATACATAAAGACAATAATTCATCGTTGAAAAATGATTCACCTAATTGATTAGCTAATTTTGGAATGTATTCAATGATAGCTAATCTAACTCTCCATTTATGATCTTGGGCTAATTCAGTAATAGCTGGTAATAAATTAGTTGATAATAAGTTAATTCCAATAGTTTCATTAACCACAGATAAGTTAGAAATAATATTCAATCTGACATCAGGGAATTCGTCTCTTAACATGATTAAGAAAATTGGTAATAATTTATCGATAGTTGATTGTTTCGCTAATATTGGAGAGAGGCCAGTTATGGTAGAAGCTAAAGATGCTCTGACATTTTCTTGAGGGTCTTGACTTAAATCATTAACAACTGGGATAATCTTTGATTCAATGACTGCTTTAGTTGAAGGGAAATTGGTTAATAATTTACAGAAATCTGGTAATTGTTGAGCAATTGCTTTTCTAACTTCACCTTCATTATCTTTCATTAAAGAAATAAAAGGATCAATTAATTTGAATAAATCTTGTTCATTAGAGTTGAAATTCTTAGCAATACTACTAAATCTATCAGCAGCAGTATATCTAACTCTCCAAGAATCATCACTAATTAATTTCAAAGATCTATTCAAGCAATCAGAATTATGACTTGTATCACCAACAGAAGCGAAAAATTCCAAGATAGAAATTAAAATATCGATACTTAAGAATTTAACAGAATCTTGATCATCATTAGTTAATTGAATAAACATTTTTGAAATGAAAGGGAATTCATTATCAACAATATCTTTGGCTGGAATATTATTTTCTTTTCTATAAGAAGTTAATTGATCAATTAAAGTAGGTAAATTTTTAGCGGCACTTCTTCTAACTATAGGGGATTCATCGGTAACGAATTTAATATAAGTAGAAAGTAATTCTTTTCTAGTAGTAGGACTGACTTTAACAAAAACTGATTTAAATAAACAGGCGGCAGAAACTTTTCTTGAAAACCAAGTAGCGGAACTTAAAGTTTTGATTAAATTTAAGAAAATACCATTTATTTCATCATCTGTTAATTGAAGACTGATTTTATGTAAAGATTCAATAGCAGTATCTCTTACAATTGGTTCTTCAGTAGATGCTAATAAAGATAAACTTTGAATTAAAGGTTCACAATTTTGATGACCTCCAACTAAAGGAATAAAGTCACCAAGTTTTTCAGCTAAAACTGCAAATACTTCTTCTTCATCATCTTGAGCAACGTCATTTAAAAAGGGCAATAGTTCATTCAAAGTTCTTTCGGGACCTAAAGCAATAGCAATAGTATCCAATTTTTGCATGGCTTCGACTCTGTTGGAAACATCGTCATGCTTTAATTCATCCATTAATAAAGCCAATGGATAGAGGTTATCATTATAGTTGTCCATGGTTGATTGATTATTTGATTATTTGGCTATTTGGGGAATATGGAAAGTTTTAAAGATGAAGAATTGAAGAATCTTAGTGTTAATAAAAAGAAAAATTCACAACGAAGATCAACTTTGATTATAAAATATGGACTCAATTTATTTAAACAAAAAAAAAAGATTATAAGAAATGAAAGAAATTATCAAAGACTATGACTTCAACGATTTCAATGAATGTAAGGTAAGCTTTAAACGTGAATCAATCAACGAAAATGAAAACAATATGGAAAAGCAAAAAGAAAAAAAAAAAAAAACTGAAATACTAGCTCAATATACTGGCGGCTAGAGCTAATGATTAGATGAAATGAGAAGTTTTGATTCAATTGTGTGATGGAATTATCCCTCTAACTTGGTTGAATGTCTTGATGGAGTAAAGAACTATCTTGATCTTCGTTATAGCTCTCTTTTGTTTGCTTGTTGGAGTGATTTATTTATTTATTTATCCTTGTTCTGTGATTCTCGTCCTCTCTCTTTTTTTGTCTGCCATTTTTTTTTGTTTTTTTTGTCGTTGAAAAATCGGTTTGTGATTTTTTTACACGACTTTTTTAATTTCGTTGTCTTTTCTTTTTTGGTTTTGAGTTTTGCATTTGATATTTGATACTTGATACTGATACTGATATTGATATTGATATTGATATTGATATTGATATTGATGTTAGTAATAATGTTAGTAATAATGTTGATGATGACTTTAGTATAGATGTTGACTTTGGTACTGACGTTGATACTGACGTTGATGTTTTTTAGTGAAAAATTGTAGATGTACTTAATACCAGTGATCAGAGACGTACATGGATAAGCCAAAAAATGTATCTATAGTGTATACTTTTAACCAACTTGAAGTGACCTCACGTAATGCATTATTCTCTTGAGAATATTTTGATGCCTTTTTGATCTCTAATAAAACTCGTTGCATAAACACTTTTTTTTTTTCCCTTCTTCTTTCCACGTTTTTCTTTTCAAAACTGAATTCGTACCCCATACCCAACTTATCAAACATGTCTACTAATCCTGATAACCTTGATGTTATATGTGCTCTGTTGAATGGTACTGACCGTACTGAATACCAGGAAAAGGTTGATCAACTAAAAAATGAATCTAGTGAATATTGGGAATTTGAAATCGTTCCTGATGTTTTCAAACAATCTTTACCCGAAACTGATGATACTAGATTCAATTATTTCACAGACCATTTTGGTAGATTGAAATCTTGGAAAGAAATCCTTAATCAACTCAATGACTTAAACGAAAAGAGTAATGAAAATGAAGTTTATAAATTATTATTTTTGGCTCGCCACGGTCAAGGTTATCATAATCAAGCCCATGCTAAGTACGGTAATGATGCTTGGAATGAACATTGGTCAAAGGTAAATGGTGATGGAGAATTGGTTTGGGCTCCAGATCCTGAATTAACTCATTTGGGTCTTAGTCAAGCTATTGAGAATCATGATCAATGGGAAATCGAATTGGAAGATGAAAAAGATATTTTACCTCAAAAATGGTTTTCATCTCCCTTCACAAGATCTGTTGATACTTTAATTGGTACTTGGAATGGAATTGTTGATTTGAAACAAAAACAGCCATTGATTATGGAAGATTTACGAGAAACTATTGGTATACATACTTGTGATAAAAGATCAACTAGATCAATTATTGCTTCAAAATATGAACCAAAAGGATTAGTAATTGAAAATAATTTTGCAGAAGAAGATATCTATTGGAAACCTGATGTTCGTGAACTGATTGCTGAACAAGCTATTAGAATTAATCGCTCATTTCAATCTATTTTTGCTCAAACTTCTAGAAATGAATCTATTATTAGTATAACAAGTCATTCTGGTAGTATAAGAGCTCAATTATTGGTTTTAGGTCATAGATCCTTTGCTGTTGGTACTGGTGGTATGATTCCAGTCTTTGTTAAAGCCAAAAAACATACCAAATAACTTACATAAAATTAACTAGATAAAATAGAGATAATAAATCATCAATTTTCTATAACCTATTTAAAATGCAAACGGAAGTAAAAAAGAGAAAGCAAAAACAAGAAAAAATAAGAACTAAATGCAACAAAAATTTCAGTAAAGTCTAATATACAAATAAATCAAAAGAAAAAAAAAACAAAAACAAAAAGAAAGAAAGTAAAAGAAATAAATTAAAAGAGATTAAAGTTACTTAAAGGGGTACATCATAACCCATAAGCATACTACCAATAAGAAAAAGATTTAATGATGCAACAAACCCCCATACTAATACAGCAACAAAGGAGGTGATTGGACCATTACTCATATCTTTAAACCCTTTTACACGATAAACATCTTCGTCTTCATCACCAGTGTCAAGATTATCAAAGTTAGTATTACCATCGCTTAAAATGTCTTCATCCTCAATATCAGCATCGTCCCCGTCATTATTGGTAATATCCATAGTTGGTTCATTATCATGACGACGATTACGACTATAGTGAAGACGACCTTTATTGTCTTTTGAGCTAGTGGTATCATCAATATGTTCACGATCATGTGGATTCATCAAATGATGTTGTTGTTCATGATCTTCAATTTCATCATCTTCCCAACCAACACAGGGATGAGAATTTCTAAGGTTTTGTAATCTAATGGCTGGTTCGGTAGTTTTATAACGTCTTGCACTTTTATTAAGTTTTGAAACGCGATTTAAACGATCACGTTTGGATTTATCAAGGCGATCACCGGGGGAAAGATTATTAGCCAATGTTGATGAGGTTGAGGTAATATCCATGATCTCATCATGAGAATCTTCATCTTGATCAGTCATTGGTAAACCATTTTCATGATCATATTCTAAAATGGTATCGACATCTTCATCACCATCACGAACAAGTAAAGGAACTCTCATAATCTTTTTTGAGCAAGTAAAGTAGATAAGAGGTGCACTAACAACAGGTAATAATAAAGATAAAACAACTTGACTTGCATTCAAAATTCTGGATAAACCTTCACGACCGGCAAAGCTAACAACCAATAAACAAGGGATAATGGCCAAGGCACGAGTGATTAATCTTCTAACAACTGGAGGTAATGACCAACTTAAGAAACCCTCCGAAACCATTTGACCGGCCAAAGTACAAACCACACCGGCACTTTGACCAGAACAAAGTAATGCGAGGGCAAACACGAACCCGGCAGTGGGGGATAAATGAGTTGAAAGTAAATGATAAATAGTGAATAAATCGGCATTCCCGTAATCATCATCAGATGATTCATTACCCGAATCATGATCAGTATGGTGACCACTACTATCATTATGATGATCATCATCATCACGTAAGAAGAATTGGGAATGATTATTTTGTTTATCGAGAGTGGCACCGGCAACTATAAGAATAGCAGCGTTAACGAAAAGGGCCACGGTGAATAATGAAATGACAAGTTCTGCAATAGTATAGGTCATGGTATCATTGATTGCATGAATTGAAGGTCTATAATCATCATCGGTTGAATCTGAAGAATCTGAAGATTTTTCACGGCGGGTAGATTGAGAAGATAAATTTTCCTGATCATCTTCATCATGAGAAAGGAGATGAGCATTTACATCATCTACTAGAGTATCATCGGTTGATGGATGAGATTGAGATTGAGATTGTAAATTTGAATCATGAGATTGATGGGAATGATTTTCAGTAGATCCTTCAACGGGAGGACTATAAAACCCATTTCTTATATCGAAATCTTTAAGTCTAGCTTGGACTAAACCTGAACCCAAATATAAGGAATGAGGCATAACGGTAGCACCAAGAATAGCCAAACTTAAAAATAAACCACTACCACCTTCACGATTACTCATATCAATAGCATCTTCATTTGGTAAGAAACCTTTCAAGACTTCTATGGTAGAGAATTTAATTGACGGATCATGAGAAACTTGATGTAATTCAATAGCAAAACAAACCACTGTAGCGGCCACGAGAAGGGAAACGAAACCTTCAAATAATCTTACGAATAAAAGAGGACCATTTGGTCTATAAGCCATGAGTACCACAAGAACATCAACCACGGTAACTATAACTCCCATGAAAAGAGGTAATTTAAAAACAATATTAAGACCAATAGCGGTACCAACCACTTCTGCCAAATCGGTTGCAATGATGGCAATTTCGGTTAAGATATAAATAAACATATTTAAACGATGAGGAAGATTAGCACGACAATTAGCGGCAAGGTCAAGACCGGTAATAACTCCCAATTTTGCTGATAAAACTTGTAAAAAAACCGCCAAAAAATTTGAAACAAGAATAGTGAAAAGTAATTGATATTTAAAGGCAGAACCAGCTGCTACAGCGGTTGAATAATTACCTGGATCACAAAATGATACCGCAACCATTAAACCGGGTCCACTATATTTGATTAAAGTTTTCATAAATTTAAAACCTGCTTTAAACTTTTCGGTCAAAGTAGAAGTAGGTGAAGGATTTAGAGCAACCATTATGTATATATGATAAATGCAGGGGTATGAATAAATGAGATGATATAAATATGAAGATGAGATATGCTTGAATATTTTAGATGGATGTTTTAAATGTATGTTTTATGTTTTAGATGTCTTGGATGTTTTAGATGTTTTAAAGAATATTAACTTCTAGTGATACAAGAAGTTAAAAGAGATGATTCTAATTTGCTCTTTAGTTCTTCTTCTTTTTTTAAACTTAGAACTTGGATGGGGTAAACGTCGAACCAAAAAGATGGAAAATGGGAGAAAGGTATTTTAATTCAAAAGTTAGAGCTTGCGACTAAGTCAGACTAGTAGGGATATAGAGCGAATGGAAATCAATTTAAAGACAATAGAAAAGAAGTAGAAAAGAGAGAGAAAAAAAAAAAAAAAAATCAAACAACAAGACAACAAGCTAACAAAAAAAAAAAAAACGGTGTACCTGATAGTTTTTTTACTGGAGACCAAATTTTTCTGAGGTTTGAAATTGGAGTCAGGCTATTTTTTTTTTTTTCAAAAACACGCAAAAAATTGAAATAGATAAATATATGATAAATATATGATATGACAAGTATATTATATGTATATGATATGTAGGAATATATGAGTATATGATGAGTATATGATGAGTAGGAATATGTCAATGAATATATGACAGTAGAATATGACAATATGACAATAGTGGCCCCGGGAACGGCAGGACCAGAAAGTGTGGGAAGGTTCACGAAAAACACCCGGATCGAGGGATCATCCTGGGATGGGATTTCTGGCGGCCCCGGGTGTATGGATGTAGTGTAATATCACGTGATAGGTGTTATGTCACGTGATGATTATTTTTATTTTTTTTTAATTTTTAATGTCGCATGTCTCTTTCTTTTTCTGTTGACGGAAATGTCGCTTCCGAATATATCGGATAAGTATGCCCGACTAGGAGCTTAACTATGGTGAGGTATGGGTCTAGTGTTCAACATAATTAGTAGGTGATGGGGGAAGACTGGAGACCAGAGAAGCCCGACTGACAATATCAATGGTGCAACCAATTTTTATTAATTTTAAATTTTCTTTTTATAATATTCATCTACTATTCAATAATCAAAGGGCTATTCGATAATCTTAGGGTTCAACACACTCAATTGTCCTTTTCCTTTCCTTTTCAATTAAAGTTTCCAGAAAACTTACTTGTTCATACGAGTTAATTTAATCTATTCAATTTCAATAAAGTAATCTTTTATTTATTTTCTTCACAATTTTAAATGATTAGAGCTACTACTTTACCATTACGCAAATATGCGGTTTCTTCATTGAAGTCTCGTTTTTTAACTACTTCTTCAATAATGAGTGCTGCTCAAATATTTAGAATGCCGGCCATGTCTCCTACCATGACTGAAGGAGGAGTTGTTTCTTGGAAATTTAAATCGGGTGATACTTTTGTTGCCGGAGATGTTTTGGTTGAAGTAGAAACTGATAAAGCTACTATTGATGTAGAAGCTCAGGATGATGGAATCATGTGGGATATTATAATTAATGAAGGAGCTAGTGGTATCCCCGTTGGTAAACCAATTGCTCTCTTGGCTGAACCAGGTGATGATTTATCTACTTTGGAAAAACCTAATTTAGAAGCAGAAGAATCTAAAGAACCTCCAGCTAAAAAGGAAGAATCACCCGCTAAAAAGGAAGAACCCCCAGCTAAAAAGGAAGAACCAAAACCTTCTAGTAGTTCTTCTTCTTCAGATGATGTTTTTGTCAAAGCAAATCCCGATCAAAGACTTTTACCATCGGTTGAATTATTATTACATCAAAACAATATTTCTTCAGAAGATGCTTATTCCAATATTCCTGCTTCGGGTCCCAAGGGAAGAATTTTAAAAGGTGATGTATTAGCATATTTGGGTACTATTGATAAATCTGCCGTTACTAAAATTTCTCAATACCTTAAATCTAAAGAACATTTAGATTTATCAAATATTGTTCTTGCATCTCCTAAATCAGAAGAATCAGCTACTTCTACCGATGGTTCTAAATCAAAAGATTCTAAACCAGTTGAAAAACCAAAACCAACCAATATTATCAATATTAGTTTCTCTTCTGAATTGGGTGAAGGAGTATCAAAGGATAAATTCAAATATGCTTTTGAAAGAGCTGTTGAAGCAGCTGTAAGAATTACTTATGGTCATAGATTCCCACAATATTCTCATTCCCCTTCTGCTACTTCATCTCTGTTTTTAGAAAATGATATATTTGATGATTTATTAGCTCCCTCGGTTACTACTAATAGATTTGAAGTTTACGATATTGTTTATAAATTTACTGGTGAATCCAATATTCCTACTAAAATTGCTCAAGATGCCTTTGATGATCTTTTGGGTTTAACATCTACTCCAACCTCAAAATCAATTCCAATTCCATCATCTCTCGTGGCCGATGTTCAATTCAAAATTAAAGTTAATGCCAAACTTGCTGATGCCAAACAATTCGTAGAGTACTTCCAGGATTCATTACTCTCCCAAATCCCCTCCAATAAACTTATCATCTCCAAGGACTTGTAAAGGACTTGCAAACTTGATAAAAGATAATAAAAAAAAAAAAAAAAAAAAAAAAAAAAAATAAAAAAAAAAAAAAAAAAAAAAAAAAAAAAAAAAAAAACAAATTG